>NNCF01126132.1:1209007-1227492 GCA_002313205.1 Laupala kohalensis
GCGAGCGGGATGGCGCAGTCGGTAGGCGCATGAGCGCGCAAAGCTCAAGGTCCCGGGTTCGATCCCCGGTCCCGTCTCCCATTTTCATTCGACGTAACATGTTTAATCTGTTACCTGGCGGTGAGGTTCACCGCAATCTAAGAGATTTCTATGTAGAAATTTAGTTAATACCTAATTATGAAGTGACGCATGAAAGTGCCCATCTACCGGATCCGTCAAATCCACCTCTTAGTCCACCATCAGCGGTAATGTTAAAAACGACTTTAATTTTTTATTACCAAAACCTCGAGGATTTAATCTATTAGCAAATGTTTACGGGAATTAAGTATTGACACGACAAGAAAAAAAATACTCGTTACATCCTCAAGTTCCATGATGTCAACACCTATCCATTCTTTAGTAGCATGTCTACGAAATATCCTGTACGCATCCTTCCATATTCTCTCACACACACGTCTTTCGGATTCAATTACTAAAAATTTATTTCCAATTCTTTTAAACATTTAGAATACTGTAATAGTTGAAAATAAATTACAAGGTACGAGTTAATTGAACTAGACTAAATGAACGTAAATATACTGTAGCAGTATGAATTCAAAAGTACAACATAAATGTAAATTAAAAATAGAGCGAACGAGTTTCTCTGAGCATTAATTATTTACGTAGCTAGGTTTCTTTACGCTCTGAGATAATTAAAATCCCGAAGTGCAAAAATTATAACCCTAAAGTAAGATAATGAGGACTTGTGTTTCATTTACCTACTTAGAGTTAATTTATTGATAGTAGAGCAGTTAAATTAACTATATAATATTAAATTAGAAATAACCTATTATTCATTCATTAAAAGGTCTAGGAAATAAGCGATATAGGTAGTACACGGTACTTAAATACCGGTTTTAATCTAATCGTTAAATTACTTTTAAAACCTTCCCATATATATATATATATATATATATATATATATATATATATATATATATATATATATATAAAATACAATATTTNATATATATATATATATATATATATATATATATGTATTGAAATTGGGTTGTGGAATGGGGTATATTAAATGAATATGGAAAGATGTATAAGAAAAACAAGAAAACAAAGATAGTGTGCTTGACAAAGATAAAAGGTAGAATGATTCTTTATGCTGAAATTTGAGATTAAAGTTTAATGTAATTATAACTTTAGTAAGTGATTAATACTTTTTATTTACTTAAATAACATTTAAAGTTTTGGACTTCTGATTCCTACATACTCCTGGTCATGTGGTTAAGGATTACGTCAAAGGGCAACCAACGTTCGGCGGATTTTTGAGTGTGTTAATTCTATCCTGCAAGTCAGTGTAAGTCTATCCCCAGTCTATCCCCAGTCATTTTCAACAATTCATCACATCCTGAGTTTCGTTACGTTGGGGAAAGAAAGTACGTACCTTCTATTTATGGTATTTAAGATGGTGTGAAATGCGCTATCTACTTAAATTATAATTATAAGCTAGGTATTTCGCGATCACTTATTAACCTGGGTTTTAAATATAACTGGAAACATGTAGGGCACTACTCTGATGCTAATTTACATGAAAATATGTCAAATATACATTGCTGCTGTACCATTGACCTCGTTTTTATTTCTGCCCAATAAGATTCTTAACACAGTTAAACAAATTTCCCATGTGAAGAAATTACGTTACTTCTACAACTAATGTCTATGTAGTTGCACCCCCACTTTGTTATAAAATGAAATAGACTTTCAATAATTTTGTGCTAATTATCAGCTAATTTCATCCGCTAATAAATAATTTTGTGCTCATTCGGAAACCAGAAAGAAAAGTGGGGGTGCTGGTGGAACGTTCACCTAGCACTCCCACCTACAGTAAAATCAGACATTGGACAATAACAGTTAAGCTATAGTTTCGTGCTAATTAAGAGCTCATTGTATACGCAAGAAAATAATTCTGTGCCCTTTCGGAAAACACAAAAAAATGGATGCCGAAAGTGGAACGTACACCTAGCACCCCCACCTATTAAGAAATAATACTACGGTAAAAACACGTGCGCTATAATTTTGTGCTAATTATGTGCTTATGGTGTGCACAAAAAATAACTCTGTCCCCTTTCGGAAAGCTGAAGAAATATGGATTAGGACATTTGTACCCAGGCACAGTTTAACTTACACCCATTTGAACTTGTCTACCTGCGCGGCGGAGGGTCATGGATGATATGGATGGTGAGGCTGTGGTGATATGAATGGTAATCCGCAGGGTCGGACAAGGGATACGGGAAAGCTTACAAATTAATTTTATGAAATATACGTGTTATTTCACTAGACTCGCAACCTGTTACTCATATTTCCTTTACCGCAGTAAAAGTTAACCTATGAACATAAGTATACTTACAGATATATACGGTGTGTTGCTAATTATACGATAAAAATATTTTAAAAATGATTTAGTTAGAAACCCTCATTATTCCTGGATACCGCAAAAATGTAAACCTGACAATTCTAATTTTTAATTTTTCCTGGGTTTGGATATTCCAAATACCATTTTTTGCATTATAAAATGGTGCCAAACAAGAATATATCCGTCCAAAGCCACTTGAAAATACAAATTCTATAACAATCCATTCTATAACAATCCTTTTTGAAATTTCGAAGTTTTTTCCCTTTATTCTGCTATACAAGAGAGACAACCCGTCAATAAGTTCATTACTCTATTACTTATTCCATGAGTTGACGAATGTGCAAGTCAATCGATCAGTTACAACGACGTAGTATGAGCAGAAATTATGAAAATCTAATTTCAAAAGAAACCTCAAATTCCGTCCTTCCTCAAAGTCTGTTCTTTATTATCACAAGTAAAAGGAATTAGGTCCTTCCAGAATAAAAACAAAATGTTACATCATTTCCCCTCGTACTTCCACCTTTCCTTTGATAGTAAAACCAAAATTCAATAGTTTAAATGTTAGAGATACTTATAAAGCAATATGAAATTTTTGAGGAAATGGGTGTTAGTATATTTTATTTTCCTATACTGTTTTCTCTATAAATGACAGCTACATTTTCTAGGATTCTTTCGTAAAAAGCTGGACACAAGGTGATGTAAAGGGACCGAAAATTTTCAAAATCATTGCAGTAATTAAGAAAATGCAATCAACCAAATTACAAAGAGCGTATCTTCCTTACAAAATAAAAAGAACGTAAGGGAAAATGCGTTAGATTTGTATTATGTTTCACCACTTTAAGAAAATACAATCTTCAAATCCATTCCGTTTTGCGGAAAATTAGAAGGTTTGGGGCAAATGTTTCAAAAATAACAAAGAAAGATAAAAAAGAACTCAACAGATAAATGTATCAACACGTAAGACCACATGGACACAACGGGGTAAATTAATTTACATGAAAATATTGTAGCGTACCATTGTCGTCAGAAAAGTAAAATAAATCGGTATTCGAAGGAATCTTAGAAGAAGAAAACTGTTCAACGGAGGCAAACTGAAAATCAAATAGATTTACCGCCATTGAGTCCTTGAACAAACAAACAAATTTGAGATAAGCTTTTATTAATTATTTCTTTAAATTATTCTAAATTGGATTCATTTTATTGTACTGTAAGTACGAACATAAAAGATCGCGAAAGAAATGATTCATAGAAAAATAAACATAAGTACTTATTGATTTATAGAAAAAATAGACTCAGAAGCAAGAGGGGAATCAAACTAGAGACCGCCCTCCCCTTCTTCCGTTCTGCAGGCCACAACACTTACGCACTGCACACCTAACGTCACGTCACGTCACCCTGTTCTACTTTCCAAGTATTTTCCAGGAAAGTCACGTCACACAATCAATGTTTGAGTCACTACGTGTCACCGATTATACGCTGAGAGGGAGAAATAAAACTGTTCCACGGGATAGGTCGGTTAATCCGAGGTTGGTTAAGAGGGGTTTTACAGTACATCAGAAACAGTGCGAGATACAGAAATATGGTTTTGCAATATGTACGCAGAATTATCAGCGCAATCAAAATACTTTTATTAATATTTTCAAAATTTTGAGTATACGGAAAATAAATGAATAAATTAGATCAGAACACGATTTGTTTGAATTAAGGTTCAAATAGGAAAATATATGAAAAAAATCGACGCAGTAATATATAAATGCAAATAAAAAAGAAAGGAAAGATAAGAAAACAGACTGATTTGATATATGCTTTTCTCTATACTTTAATCTACTACATTTTTCATGAGTATATATCATCCTTGTAAAACGTTAGACTCACAACAAAATGGACGTAAAAGAAAAGTTCGCCTCCAGAAGACGCATCTCTTCCACAAACAAGATCCCCTCCTCCTCCACCCTCCGGTTTCGGCGTCGCATTCTGCCGGCCGGCCGATCGGACGCACGGGACGACTGTCGGGTCGCGACGTGGCGTCGGTCGCGTCCTGCATCACCGGGGCGACCGTGGACCTCTCGGAAGTGGAGGAAGACTCCGTCGTAGCCGTGATTCCAATGCCCGGCCGTCGCCGTCGCCGTCGCCGTCGCCGTCGCCGTCGCCGTCGCCGTCGCCGTCGCCGCCCGCGCGATCGATTGGAACGCGTCCCCAGAGATGCTTCCTCACCCCAACCCCCATCGTACTCGCCTGCCTCCGTCCGCCTCCACCTCCA
The DNA here is from genome assembly GCA_002313205.1 of Laupala kohalensis. Taxonomy (NCBI): domain Eukaryota; kingdom Metazoa; phylum Arthropoda; class Insecta; order Orthoptera; family Trigonidiidae; genus Laupala; species Laupala kohalensis. Next base: position 1,213,675 of record NNCF01126132.1, read on the forward strand.
CCTCACCGCGACACTTTGGAGCAGGGTTCCCTCCCCCACAAATGATGCACTGCGCACTCCACGCTCGTAACAATAAAAGCACAAATGATTTCTTTACGGATATTGAGATTTTTATTCGTTCTCTCAACATTTTACGAACGTCTCATTGTAAATAATGTCTTTTCCACGAGTAGGTTTTGAAACGGGTTAAATACCGGAATATTTTTGGCATTCCATGTTCGTTTTTACTAATACGTTCCAAAGTATTTCTTGTTTCTAACACGAAATTTCATCATGAAGAGAAACCATTGTACATCGTGTGACAAAAAAGTATGTTACATTATTTAGCCGTTGATTAATCCTTGTTAAAAAATCAGTAGCTCCCAATTTCTTTAAACCAGTCAATCAGGTATACCCAATGGATATGCTAAACGTTTCAAATTTTGTTTTGTTCTTGGAAAATTTGTCACAAATACAACTTTTTATAACAAAAGCAGACCAAAATATTAAGCTCATCAATACTCAAACTGACATTTTTTTATTAAGAAATATTAATGGGAAAGAATAAAAACTGATTATTTACTATCGAGTGCAAAAATTATTATTTAAGCAATCAATTTTAATCGATGTCTTGTACATCCGCAATTTCTCCTCGCTACGATTACATCAAGTGTTTAGAGTGTAAGAAAATATGATTTACAGAGTTGGATAATAGCATCTTACTTAGAAAGAATAAAAACTGTGTTGATAAGTATTGATATGTCCACTTAGGGCCTGCGAGAGACGAGTAACAAGTCTACCAAGCTTTATGAAAATCGTTTCAACCGTTTCGTTTGAAAACACATTTAAGGTTGCGTTATCCATAGCTTACATAGCTTGTACTCATGACGAATTTGTAAAGAATCAGAAAATTATACGGAAATGCAAAAGTAAGATGATATCTTGCGTGATGAAATTAAACGAAAATGTTAATTTCAATTAAAAGCATCACGTTTCACGAAATATTGTAAATTGTATAAATTACTCCCATATAAATATATATAAAGTGTACGTAGGCGTAAGAATTAAATCAATATCTCTCTGGATTACGAAGACTTTTCTAAAACATATTTAAGATTTGTTTTTTTCCCTCGTGAAAATAAGAATTCGAAAAACCTCTTCTTTGCAGGATTTACGTTACAACGTACCTTACAAATCTCTAAACTTTTTTGTTTGACATTGATGAATGAATAGGTCCCGAGTTTTGTTATACAGTGTTTACAGTACATTATACGTGCACTTCTTTGGCACTATAGTATTTATTTGTGTAATTCAAATACATTTATTTATTGTGTTAATAGCGATACATATCCTTCAAGAAAGGGATTATGGCATATTTATGTACATGTATATTAGACAAGGTAGAACTGCTTTTAGTGAGGAGAAAAGGTTAGTTGTGCTCAACTGTGACAATCGAAGAACGTTAAGCCCCACAAACTCTGTCCGTCCACCAGCGGACAGGACTCGAACGCAGCGACGGCGTCTGTCGTCCGATCAACACCGGCGCGGTCGCGAATCCCCCAATCAATATCCTGCGAAAGATATCAAGCGTCCTACGGCGCTGGAGGGTGACACGGCCCCAGTGAGCGGTTACACGGGCGCATGACAGGTTAAACTAGAGTGCGGGAAAGAGACAATGGCTTAACGAAGAGACGAGTGTCTAATGACAGTGTGAAAATTTGTCATTTAATCCCATTTCTGGTGCGTGAATATAATGATTTTTGCTTTAATCTTCCACGAAACACCACAAATTTAAAAATATGGACAAGAAAGTCGACAGAATGAGGACGTAGACCTGATACTCATTTGGGCTGAGGAGAATTTTTTTCCATGGTAGTGTTTGAAAATGGGAAATGTAGCGTACTATTGAAGCTTATCTACATGGAGCGATAGGAGGTAGGTTAGGTGGTAGGTTATTGTTAATAGATGGACCGGTTAGCTGGGTATTCCAACAACTTTGTCCACATGAAGGGGTTAGTAGAAGTAGTTAGTAATTGTTAGAGTTATTAATAGACTATTCGGGAATGAATTAGAATCCATCAGAACATGCTACATTCAGGTTAATCAACTAACAGAACAAGAAAAAAATAGATTTTATTTTAAAAATAACTTTGACGTTATAGGTAAGAAAGAGGAAGTCGTTAGTGGATTGTTTGTATACTCCAATCACATGACGCACAATATCAGCCCACAATTAATTATTTCACCTAGCTGCCTGTGCCACCTATTGCATAGGGATGTAAAAAGGGGCTCCTTATGGGTTTAAAGTTCTAATCAGTATATCAACAACAAGAAGTTAAAGTATCTTAGAAATTACATCTTAATTTAATTGTAAAATTTTTTAAAGTTCCTATTGTTACAAGTGAGGAAATATTTTTTCTACATGTTACGTCATGTATAATAACATGTGTTGTATGTATTTTTAGGGTAACATTACAATGAATTCTTCACATTCCATTCATACTCTATTGATATACTACAATTTTTCTTCTTCTAAGTTATTTTTTCGTAATATCATCTAAAATATACCTATTGTAATAAACAAAAATTAAATCACATTTAAGCAAAATTAATTTTCGAGAAAAGTTGTTTTATTGTAATAGAATTATGTCATTTATGTAATCAGTTTTCGACGACTTTATTTGCTTTCCGATGTCTAGCAGTTACGATGGTGTAATTTTGCAGAGATCTTTTAAAATAACTGCATAGGTTTCAAGAGGAATCAGGGTATATTATGAGAAAATTGATGCCAATTTCTGATAGTAAAACGAAAAAAGAAAATAGTTTTTGAGAAATATTTAGTGCATTGATCACGAATCCTGACATCATTGCATGGTCTGCGGAATTCGAGCGTGGTGGTATAAAAATAAAATATGAACAAATAATTTATCAAAGTAAAACAATCACATCACCGTAACTTTACGTAATACATTGGACAGCTGGAAAACGCAAGTAAAAGTTTTGCACAATTTCTGATTGATATGTCTTGCAAGCTATTCCAAGAAAATGTTCAGGCTCGAAAATCCTATTTTCGGATATTAAGCGAGCGTAGTGTTGAACGATGCGACACTACAGAATTAATGGCTCCATAACAATAACTCACCGCGGCGTCTATAGTCGCGTACGACCAGTTTTTCAAACTTCCGGGTCGAAGGTTCTCCAACGACCTCCCATCCCCATTGAATTAGCACCAGCAAAGTGCTTGCAAAGAACATTTTGGCCTCGCCCCAGAACACACTAGACGCCCAGTGTTGCCCCGGGCAAGTTAAGACCAGAACTACAAGTCAAGTTAAGCTCGGAGCAATAACAAAAATATGATTTGAGAAAAGTTATGGGAGTATATCTAATTATCTATTGCAAGAACATCTTCACATATACTTATTAGTACCTGAAACAAACAAACATTCCGAAGAGAAAGATGATTACTTTCTGAATTAGCGTTTTATCAAAGAACGTACCCAGCTTTTATGACATTTTGTAACAAAAATACGAAGTGAAAATAATAGTGTACAATTTAAAAGTTTAAAAGTGAAAATTTATAGTTTAATGTTTAGAACAATGAAGTAAAGTGGTTCATTTCTCAAATGAAGTTTCATCAAAGCATGCAGTAAGAAATACCTATAGTTATCTACCCTAATTTAAAATGTCAATACTTTCAACAAATTTATGTTTCTTTAAACATGCTGCACGGGAAAAACTATTAAACTAGTGAAGTATTTTTTCTATGAATAACGATAAATTTAGTCATCCATATGATTTAGTGTTTTAGGACATACAAAACAAATTCAGTAATTGACAAGACGAGGAGTGTCAAAATTATTGGTAGAGTTCTTCAAAAACTAACTGCCGATTCTGATACACAATTCTTTAGAAAAACTTGGTTTCATTTTGATAAAATCAGGTACGTTTATATTTGAGTTTTAACGTATTTAGGCCGATAATATATTTTACCTAATTTTGTAATTCATTGTTAACCAGCATACTAAATATGCAATTAGACGTGGATTCGTTGTTTGTTGGGTATGTTGAGGTGTGCCCACCAAGTCCGGTAGAGGTCAAATATTGCGCTTCTACAAGTGTACTCATGATATAGTTTAAGCACTTCACCACAATTAGCCTCGTCTCGTAACTAAATAAATTATCCTTCCTCTTGCTAAAACCAATCTGCTAAATTTTATAGATATCCAAGTTTATGATAGAATAGAAAGTCGCCAGCTTAACAAAATATAATAATAATATTTTATGCTGTTATCTTTCAAACATTATTATGTTTCAAACATTATTAAATTTCAAATCCATTCGACTGAATTTAAGTATAAATAAATCTTTACAATGGTTTATTAGTTAAAAGCAATGGAAACAATTTTATATTGGAGGTACACGGAAAAAAATAAGTTGATGGCTTAGCCAAAAGTTAGCTGTGATAGCATACGCGTTGGTTGCCTAGCATACAGCTTATTGTGTAGCTACCCTAAAAGTGTTTTCGTCTGAACGAGACCAATTTTCTATCACTGCGGAAGCTAACGCTGTTTTGTCTGGGAGGAAGAAAGTTACATCAACAGCTATACCATATACGTTTTGCGCGAAACAGCTCAGTCCCGCTCAAAAATCTGACTTAGCTACAAGAACTGTTGTTTGTTCCTTGCCGCTGATCTCGTTCGTAGTTGCAGCTAAACGACACTCGGATGCGCTGCCTTCCATGTATTCGGTTCATTGACTCATGACTGAGACGGCGCAGCCTCAGCAATTGTTTTACGCAGTCAAATCGACCATGGCTTTCGCTACTATGAATAGTTGTTTACTTGAACAAAATGATTCATTACAACAACTAAACGACGCCATCCCGACGTTGCCAAGCCCGAAACTTGAAGTCTAGACATTTACAGTGCTTTCTCGACGTCGAGCAACCGTACACTGATGATATTTTGAATTTCTGAAGGCTAATGTTGGCGAATACCTAATATTTATTTTAAATACCTAATGATATTTTCAAAAGGATTAATCTAATAACAATAATTTTCAAGTATGTTCAAAATAAGTTATGTATTGACAATTCATGGTACCAATACTATGGTGCCAACTTTTAGACAATGTAACACAAGATGAGAAAACATCATACTGCAGTAGCTCAATGGTAGCTTAACAGGGAAAGGACTCAGGATCGAATACTGGCGCTGTCAGATACGTGAAGACGGACGTCGATAAAAAAGAACGTTTGCTGTACTCCTGTGATGAAATAAGGTAAGACCATAGAGTTGCAATAAAAATGAATATCGTCAGGAAAGTCGTACAGAGAAGAAAGCATGCAGATGAGCAAGACGTCGAAGCAATATAACATGCTCACTGGTTGGCAACATCCTCTACTATAGGTTCCCTTTCATTATCTTGCAGATTAGCAATTTAGCTGTGAGAGCTAAGGTTGTACACAGTGGTACAGAAGGACAAAAATTCACGTCATAGCAGACGGACGTTAGCTCTGCGAACTCCTGTGTTGTCTGTCGTGCTGGGTCAATACATAAGCTGCCCCAGCTCAGGTATTTTTTTCCGTGTAGCACGAGATATTTTTAATATTTAGTTCCAATTAAAGTGACAGTACTCATTAAGTTTCAAAGAACATGATACGTAAAAAAATTGTTGAAAAAGCTCTGGTAAATATTTATTTCAAATTGGAATTTTATTGACGATGTTAACAATATTATGGTCTATTATTTTCGCGATAGTGGAAGGTGATTACTCGAAAACCTCAAAACTGGTCTCTTCAGATAGATTTTGGCTCAAATATTCAAAAGAGTTAACCCATATTATTTTGTAATATTAATATTTAATATGATTATCTTTTTACGATTTTTTTAATTACTGCGATTTTATAAGAGTTGGATACTATTGCTTTGCAACACCAATTAATCCCATAACTTTATAATCTAAAAGTGCTTCATAAATTAGCCAGAAAATACCTTTATCGCGATATAGCAATTAATTAATTAATCACAATAAATTAGTGAAATTTATAAATTTATATTTTACGTAAGCAATGCAAACTCTGCGAAATTCTGCTGAATCTTTAGATGTTCATATTATTGTTACACCCTTTAAAGTGTGATATGAGAGAAAATACTCAGGAATATTTTAATGACCTAAGAAAGATTAATATTCATGTTTTTTAATGTAAAGAAAATCATATTCTATTTTGTATCACTTTTATTTCCGTACAAGAAATGTGAAGTTAAGATGATGACACAAACCATGTGATTGAATTCTTGTACATTGTATCCATTTGTCACTTCAAGTATTTCATCAGTGAAATAGATCACTTTATGATTCATATCGTTTTAAGATTATCCAACTTTTAAAAATACTTTTCTGTCCCACTTTGTGATGTTCATTTTCTCTCCGTCATTACATAAAGATTTAGGAAACGAGCATAAAAGACCTTCAAATGTCTTAATAAAGACGCATCACCCTGCTTTGGGAGAACGAGCGCTGAAATTAAGTATCCAAAGTGAGTTGAATAGTAGTTTATCATAATCAGGTCGTAATCGGAGACGGCTTTTATGGTTGTTTCCAGAGGCATATATCATGGTGCTCTAAAATGAGATGGCATCGACAGAAGTAAATGTGGATGGTTTGCTTTACATTTCCCTTCTTTATATTCGTGCTTCTTTCCTTCCCGAGAATCATGCACGTCATAATTTTCTATTTACAATTATGACTATGAAATTTTAATAATAATGAAGTATAGAAGCCTTCGTTTTATTTCAGGAAAATGGTTGACATTGGCGAGCTTGAACTCTCGTATTATAATTTCCATTACTGGAGTAGAGTGCAAAATATTCGTATCTAAAAGGAGGAGGTGACCAAGGAGTCAGGACACCTCTGCCCTATTGCTTTAACAAGTTGTTATGGAAAATAAAACATTACCAAGTAAAGCATTACCATTACAAACTTTATTTAAAGTATTATTGATTTAACGCGTGTATCAATGATGGGATTCGCACCGAGTACAAATCATTACATACATTTTTTTTTTAATATGAACGTTTAAAAATTAGGTTATTTCATTTATACCTCATACAACCCCACCCTTTTTAGCAAAATCCTGACTGCGTCCTTGGCCATACTGAACATGATTTTAGAAAATTCTGTGCTTTTACATTTTGGGTACACTACAACTAGTTGATGTAAAATGAAAATTAATCGTATGTGTATGTCAAGGTTTACTTTCTCATAAATTATATTCTTTTGACTAAATCAAACAAAAAATCTATTTTTTCTCCAAGAATGGTTAATTATGAAATTGGTTAACAAAAATTACCAAGGCTGAAAATCTGCAATAAGGGAAAAATTCCTTAATTGCGGTGAATGAAATAGGGCTCACTCAGTCATAGCAAACCAGAAACAAAAAATGTTTCTTCGAATAACAAGGTTGAGAGAAGAGGATAGAGCGCGGATCTCTTATTTGTGGTTGAATTTTAGAAAATAAATATCTTCCTCCATGTTATCTAATCCATCTAAAGTATGAAATATTGTGTTGCTCTTCTAAAGAACTGAATCTCTTCATTCCCACTTCCTTCTTTACTACCGAGAAATTACTCTCTGATTAACAAACGTGGCATTCTTCGGAGTGAAATGGCTAGTAAATGAAAAAAAAGCTCATATCCGGTGAGTTTATCATATTCTTTTCAAGTGTTCCAGAGACAGCATACGAATATTAATTTTCGTTTTCTATCTAAAATACCGTTTAAAAATGGACCTGCTTTTTTAAATAAAAAAATATTCTCGCACGAAACATATTTAGGTCGAAGTCAATGTACGTCTACTAATCTTTAAAAGTTTAACTCAAATATGTCTTAATAAGTAAGATACACAGGAAAAATTAATTCGTTATTGAGCTACACAAAATTTTAAATAAATTGAGCAGTATAATTAAATAAATTGAGCAGTAAATAGACCAGAGCTCTATAATTAAATTTAAGAACTGGATTGTCATTGAAATACCTATCACAAACCATTAAAATGTCTAAAACTAGTATAATTATACTGAAGTGACACTTGGACTGTGAATGGAATATAGATTAACTCTAGTTATGGTAACGCTAATGATATTTTCATGAAATTGACCCAGTTTCTCCATTTTAACTAAATTACAGAATTTAAAGTAGTCCCATCAGTAAAGTCAATTATTATTCAACTCGCAGACAAAACAGCAATTTACTCTGTTGCTCACACAATATTAAATGGACAGCGGCACGCTTAATAATCAACTCACAGCGCGAAACCTCTCGCCAGTACATCTCAACGTCATTCATTGCATGCATCTATCTTCCTCCGTCAAAACACCTTTTATTTCAAAATAACACTCAGCGCGACGGAAGACTTTAAACGAGCACTCTGAAAGAGCCACTCGGGACCGTCCTGTCGTTTGATACATGGGGAAAATTTATTCTTTCTCTGTGCCGCGCCGCATAAACGGAGAGCCCGCGACATACAATCTCCTAGGAGGATTTTTAATGGCGGCTGTATTTATTATCCTGCATTTAAGAGTCATAAAACGCTTCGTTAACTCAGTCCGAGTGCGTAAGGGCGGACCACTCGCGTTATGGACCGCGTATGTCTCTTCCCTGGTGGCAGCGAGCGGAGTCGAGAATTTTCTGCGCTCTTGATTTCTATGGCTGGTGGCACCGACAACAGAGATCTGGTTTAGTTGAATTGAAAAATAAAAGAGGGAACCTGTTGGATGGAGGTACAGACAGCTGAGAAATATGATAAGTATTTGTGAGCATTCAATTAAGAGAGGTTAGAACGTATTAATTTTTAAATTTAGAGACGGAGTAGTAGTCTCGATGATGGTCCATGACATTTTATTTCACCATCTTCAAGGGAAATTCGCCGAAATATTTAAAATATGTGTTCGAAATTTGCATATATATCGCAAGCAGTAAGAATATAATATGGATTTCTTAAATAAAGGTTTTTCTATAACGAAGTTAAAAACGATCTAACCAGCCTTGTACTGTATCAAAAATAGGTTTAAAAAATATAAGATAAATATATATTTTGAGATAAGTCTATGACTAATATTGAGTTATGAAGCAAAATAATCATCTAATAGTAACGAATGTAATTGATGTAAGAACCTCTGCGCCTCAATGGAGAAGTAGATCGTCATATTTACTCTAGTATGTAATTAAGAAAAAAATGGAAAAAAAATTGCCGGTACAGAAAAAATGTAACTTTTTATTTACCTATTACATAAGCAATTCCTTGAATACGCGCAACAATGAAAAACACATTATGTAAGATTGTATAGCATGTTATCAGAATTCAGTACTAGTTCTTATCTATGAAAATATTTTAAATTTTGCAATTACTTTAACCTATATATTATTCTATTGATCAAATATATTCATATCAACAGGTCAACCGATGACGTTTTGTATACTTCTTAACTACACTTGTCTTCAAACAGGAAAATACCGAAACATTGTGCATCGATTTAGAGTACTTTTGTTCATTAGTTTACTACTTCACCACTAGGGCCCACATTTCACCAAAACTAGCCACTGGAATGTCTCCGAGATCCATATAATTATTTGACTGTTTCATAATGTTAAAATCTGGTAGATGCAGACTATGAGGAATTTTTTTTGATCTAACTTCATTTACGAATAGTAAAAATATTTTGAAATACATTTATATCTAGTTTTTCTCAGATTCTTTCCGAAATATTTAATGGAAAAATTGGAACATCATTTTCAGATAGGTAGAAGAGCTCATATTTTAAAATTTAGAAACAAAAAACCGACGCTGGAAAATTCTCATTTCTTAATAGAACAATTAGATACTGGAATTTAATGCCTGTATCGATTATGGAAAAGATTTTGAGCACTGCATCTATTCACAGGTTTACGCAAGTTGTGGAAGAAGGGGTGCGCTAGAGTAGATGTGAACATGGTAGTGAAGTGAAGTGATACAAGGGAAATTGCGTGAGGTAGAAAGAGAGGGAAGGGAAATGTGAAGTGCACTAAAGGGGTAAATAACATGTTCGTGTTATCCGCTGCAAAATGTGCAATTTGTAATTATTAATTTTTTATTGTTTCAACGTCAAATTTTTTAAATATAATATTTTAACAGTAGTTTAATCATATAGTTTAATCATTTATATAACTATTTATAATTTCAGTTCTCTGTAATATGTATTTTTGTATATTTAATTATATTTTCTTATATTCTGCAACCGGAGAAGATCTGCCCATTTGCAGTTAAATAAATATTATTATTCTTGTGAAGTGAGACACATACAAATTGAGCTGAAACCCATGCACCGTGCAGCTCAGCGGGGTATCAAACCCACTCCTTCAATATGAAGGACGTTGGGAGCGAAAAAGTTAACACTGCGCTTCCGGTGTGAATAAGAGAGAAAAACAGATTATAGTGACCTGTTAAGGATATTCTAAATAGCGATAAGTTTCACTGATTGAATTTCACGCAAATAGTAGGGAGCTGAGCTAAAGGTAATGGAAAAATATCTCGCATAGATAAGGGAGAACGGCGAGCTCAGCGTTGGGGGAGAATGGGAGGTAGATATGAGCGAGAACTTAAATGAATTTTATTAATTTATAATGGATTGCGGACAATGATAAAGTTAACTCATACACTATTGTTCTCAAAATGTGCTGTCTATATCGAATTAAGTGCGAGAATACAATGAGTAACACCACACAGAGAACTGCATCTACGTCTCCGTTTTGCTCATCTCTCCCTTGTAAATATCAACTGAACCGTACTGCAGAGAATACACACCGTACTAAATACGTTCTCTGACGAAAACGACATTAAGTAAAATTATTGTCGACGCAATTCAACTAGTAAGTATGCAAAGAGCGTTTATTTTGTTAGATGAGCCCCCAAAGAGAAATCGCAGTCATTAACTTACATATATGTCTTCACTGTAACATTTCTATAAAACGACTAATGAAGTTCGCTCTCCACACCCTTCTTCTACCTACATACATGAAAGGGTGGCCCGTGGCATAGTGCCTAGCCTCCTTCTACCTCTGGTGACGCTGGTTCAAATCCTGTCTGATCCAAGTAGAATTCGCGGTGGTGGACGAAGCGAGGTTCGCTGCAGGTGTTCTCGGGGAACTCATTCCATTCATTTCACCACACCTGATATCCATTCCACCACAACATTCACGCTTCTTCATTTCACCTCATTCGCATGTCATTCTTGTCATCCGCGTCATTTAGGAGACCGTCTGAGAACAGACGGTGATCGTGTGCAACGACCAGGGCACAGAGAAGCCTCAACGCAGCGTCTCCGAAGCAGCAATGCTGTTAGGAGTCCCCTACCCTCTACATACATTAATTAATTGACAAGCATGGAAATGATAAAATTAGTTGACTTTACAATCATCAATATCACCTCATGATTCCAGTACCTCACTGATCGAGGTAATTTGTAGATGAAATCGAGAGAGGAGATCACGAAGACTGAGTACAAGGGTTGGTTGAAGGCAACGATGCAGGAAATTGTAACTGGAGGAGCGGCGCCGGAGGCCAGAGGTGGGCGGCGTGATCCATTAGAGAGGAGCGCCATTTTATTGCATCAGCGACCAATTAACGTGCAAGAGCATGAGCATTTCGATAGAGCCCTGGAGCGATAGACGTTACGAGACGGGCGATCGTGGGAGGGAAGGGGAAGAACGAGTTTGTTAATGCTAGAAAAGTGTGAAACGAGGAGTTTAGGATGGTCAGTATTGATTAAATGTTGAGTTAGCATTTTTAGAAGGTAGGGAATTAGATGACTGGCACTGTAATAGAGTTTTTAGCAGTCTCCACTCAAAGTACGTAGAATTTAATGAAATTAGGAATGAAATATTGCGTGTTACACAGTAAAAATGCAATGAATGTAAAATTTTCCTCTTGAAAATGTTACACATGATTAATAATTAATATAATATCAGAATCATCTTCTTGTACTAATTTTACATTATCCAAATTCGGGATAGTTCGTCGATAGTATCACATTTAGAGAATATATAGGTAAAAGTAAGAGACTTTCTTGTCAACACCCTTTTTACGCGAAAAAGAATATACTTTAATGCTTCACAAATTGAATGAAAATATGTATTTGAATCAAAATATTCTTTAAATACAATAGGAATCACTTACTCAATTGCACAAGGGCAACGGATTTTAAGTCATATCAGAGAAAACACGAACGTAATCACGTAACATAGTTATCCTCTGACTAATTGGTGAATTTTATGAAATTTATTACGAATAAAAATATATCCAAAACTCTAATGAAGAACGGAAAAAGTAGCAGTATTTGAGTCATAAAAGTTTCGTTGCTTTTGAAATTAAATTCCAAGTTAACTAGTGGGAGACCAAACGCACAAGAATCTGAAAACAGGAATTTTTCGTGGAAAAAATCATTAATTTATTAGATTAAGTATAGCCTTTACATTACGTACAGTGTAATTAGAAGTACTTTTTATCACTTTTCATTGAAAACTGATGAACATTTATTTGGTTTCATTTTTATTTATTTATTTATTTATTTATTTATTTATTTATTTATTTATTTATTTATTTATTTATTTATTTATTTATTTATTATTTATTTATTTATTTATTTATTTATTTACTCCGCAAAAACTGATGTTGTGAGGAAGTTGATCTAAATCATTTTTAGGTTCTCATTTGATAAGTATGAATCAACGGGTATACTCATCGTTCTCTAGAAAATTGCATCATCTCTCAAATTTGCATTAAGCAAGCACATTTGATTAATCTGTCCTTAATTGGAAATTTTAATACGATGGAAATGCGAAGAAAGATAGAGCATTTTATGTAGTCTCCTGAGCACCAACTGAACTTAAGACTACCTCCTTTAGCAATTGAATTTCCATCACGCAAATCCATCTCATCGATTTATTGTCTTCTCTTCGACGAGATGCAGAGCTCTTTTAAGAGGTACTCAGTGAACTATCTTCGCATTATTGTTGTTTCGAATGCCATTCCACATTCGAATGCTATTGCACATTAACTGGTGTGTACATTTCCGAGAGATTGTTTGCTCTATACTCCCCCATATACATTGTAAGGTCATTGAATTTCCATTAAATTACATTCTACTGTTGCAGTTGTATTGTTTAAAATTATTTCAAGGTATAACATCAGTAAGTCTATGAAAAAATTGATATGATAACTCTCCTTACCGTTTTAATAATTTTTGTGTTAAATGACCAAGAAAATTCAACACACAAATTAAAACTTGACACAAATCAAAAAGAATTTAGAAATTACTCCCTCTGATTATATATCTAGTAGGAACATTTTTGAAAACTTTATTATCTAAACTCTTATCACCCAATGCCTAAATATATACGACTTGATTTAAGATTTCCTCAACCAATGACGTGAACATTGACAATAAATGATGTTCATTACGGTGCCTTTTGGTCTCCCACTAGTTGTAATTGATGAGCTCATCTCAGCGCACAGCCAATTTAGGTTGGTAAAGGATTTCAAATGGTCGCTTCCCGACAAGCACATTTCACGAAACCTTTAACAGATTATTGCCCACGTAATACCTTTATGACCGCGGTACTTTTGAGAATTCGGGCACCAATTATATTCTAAAATAATGTTTTATTACTATTTTCATCAACGTTTCTAATCTGGGTACCAGAAAGGAATTTTTCAACAAAACCAGAAAAGTATATTTATTCCACAACGTATTCTAAATTTGAACCATTCAATACCCCGCCCCCCACCCCCCAAAAAAAAAAAAAA
>NNCF01126132.1:1227521-1297461 GCA_002313205.1 Laupala kohalensis
AAAAAAAAAAATGAACCATTTGTTTAATATGGACTTACAAATATTCATTCTACAAGACATGAATGCAATATGTATGTATTCGTGAATCGCGTCTATTTGAAATTCCTATTTATATTATTACCCATAATTCTTTGAAAAAACTCTACATTTTTGAGCTCCTTTGTTTAAATTTACAAAATGTAATGAACGTAGAAGAACGGAAAATTAAAAATATTTTACTATTCCAATTATATTTATTCGAAACAATACTTTTCGTGTGAATCATTACTTGAAACCACAGCAACTAGAGAGTATAATCATGTACTGTCAAAATGTAAACCTTCCTTGGAGATGTATTTAACCCATTTCTTGAGATGTGTTATCCATCAGTCATATTACTTGCCAACTTGCCTTATTGTTTTCAGACATCATCACTCATGTGCAATTAACTAAACTGTAGTGAATAGAAACCCACGATGAATTCTTCACCACACTCAGAACGTGAGCGTATAGAGTAACAACACATGTAGAATGTAAAGAAAAAAGTGGAACACTTTTTAAGAACTCTTAAGCTTTAGATGAGACAATGAGTCTCGGATGGTAGAGCGTTCAATGAGTATATTAGACATTTGGCGTCCAATTTTGGGAAAGGTCGTGTCGAAGTTTTACAAAGTCTCAACAGCCAGGCTCTTTCACTCGACCCGCTCAGCCCCCGCCCGGATCTATTACAATAGTCAAAACAAATAAAAACATTTACATGCGCGAATGCAAAGAAATCACCGAATTCCTCTCTATATTACCCGCAAAGGTATACTTAGAGGTGAATTTTGACTTTTTGAACATAGAAAGATGACTATATTTACTCATTACTCATATGTTGATTTACCTCAATAATTAAACATAATATACGTAGGAATTTGTTGTGTTTTTTGTATTCCAATTCACATCCTTAACAGTCCCATCCATAACGCATCTGTAATCATACCTCTACTGACCCCAAATAATTAAAGATGATTTGATAAATTAATTATTCGCTCCTCATGAATCTGTGCTCTCAAATAGCGGTTGAATATATGAGTTACAGAGACAAAATTTAACTTTTAGATTAACAAGCCGGGTCAGCTGACACCCCAAAGGAATTTTTAAAATAATTTTTAGGTGAAAACGGTATATCTGCGTGTTGATACTGCTTATTATTTAAAGAAATTATTTATTGTATTGCTTTGTACTGCTTTTTTGACAATAAATTTATTTATTATTTATTGCGTCATGCCGGTTGTGTTGGTTGCATAACAGGTCTGTCTATAAGAGGTACTATTAATTTAGCTCAGTTGGGGTTTTTTTAAAACCCTTCATGGTAGTTTTTGTAGTACTATTTACTTTTTAATTTTTCTGTTATTTTTGTTGTTGTAAATATATTTTAGAAATGTTTATAATTCTCTGGAAGTACATGTATTGTTACATATTGCTTTGTTTCTCTTGATATTCTTTAAAGAGTTATTTCACCTTGGGGTCTAGGATGATCCCGCTAGATAGACTGAAGGTTAAGATTAAGAGCACCTCATTAAACTAAGGCTTGGTTTTTCGTATGCGTAACAACCACTAACCTCACCGTCACGCAACGTAACGATATCAAGTACCCCTTCCTCTCATGGTGCATTACGAAACATATGGACGGCCTCGATGATATCATAAACTGTTCTGCATTAGGACTCTCTTCCTAGATACGAATTTATCATCACGTTTATCAATCATTTATTAGTACATTATGGAGAGAATAAGATGAAATATACTTATGTACATGATTTATCACATGGCAGGTCGTTTGGGGTGGCTACTCAATCGTAGTGTTCCACAATCTATTTTTCTCCATCGCGTGCTCCCTGCTAGGAGTTATTCATGTATTTACGATTTTGGTTTTACGGTAATGTCCCCATCAAAAGACATTATCTGACTTAATTAAAGTTGGAACTTCAAATGAAATTTGAAAAAGTTAATTTTGGGACACATTGGATGTCTGATACATAATACATCGTCTGATAGATACATCGAAATAATTTGAAAAAGTAAACTACTCATAACTTATTTCACTACTTTAAAGAAAATATTAAAAAAGTTGGCAAACGTTTAGAATTATTAAAGAAAGTGCTCTGATCTTATAAAGTACACTTTAGAGGATTAATAAATATCTAGAGCACGTTCTTAGACAAGATAAAGGTACCTCTCTTCGTACGAATGAAATCGTGTCCATACCTTAAGAATCGCTGGAATCCCGCGTGTAAAATGATCCTTGAATACCACGTTTATCAGGAAGTGAGATATCTCGCATACAACCGCGGTTCAGAGGACTGAATTTAAAGAAATAATAGATTACATTTTCGTTCTTGCTCAAAGTTATTCAGTATTATTGAGAAATTCTACATCTGCGAGCATATCTGAAAGTTTATTATCGATAAACAAAGAACTAATCACAATAAGTTATGCATGCTTTCTAACGACATCATGTTTGGGCATCCTTCTTCACAAAAGAGAGCATCGTTTCAATGATATTACAGGGAGGACACCATCATTAACTCTTTTAGAACGTTAGATCTCGATCTCCTTGAAATAAATACATCATACTGTAGTGCAATACACGGGGTCACTTTTTTTACTTAATCGAGATTCCAGGGTCCCTTTTATACTTACTTTTTTTTAAAATCTAAAAATCATTAATCAATATTCTATTTTGAAATTTAAGAAATCAAAATTATTGCATTAAGAAATCAAAAAAGAAATTATTATAGCTATATAACACAATTTACCTAAGCAATATTTATTAGATCTTAATAATATTACATATTACATTTCATTGTTCAGATTTGTATTTATTCCATCTGGTAGGATTCACTCCAAGACTCTCTTTGGGTCTTTGCCCCCGGCATGCTCCAGACCTGGGTAGCTCCCAGAAATCGACAAGATTTTCGTTGTTATTCGCAATCCAGTGCTTTTATTATGAGAGAATATTGAGGTGACTTTCTATTTTTTAAGTGGAATAAAGTACCCGGTACAAATGAAATTCTGATTGCGCACACCATTGAGTCAAGAGCAACACGGTCATATAGCTCTTGTTATAATGATGAGGAAAGAAATGGATAATTTGGCAATGCATCGTGAACGGCCTGGCGAAAATTGCGACGGATCGGGACTCGAACCCGGGATATCCTGCTCTGGCCGTTGGTGTGCTGTCCGCTGCACAACCCGCCTCGACTCCCAAGTCCCTACGCAACATCCTCTCGGCCTGTTCCTGCGAACCTGGATCACATCCCCATTCAGGGTATAAGTGACCACAGGCAGCTCCAATGCTGGTAGCATTTAAACCCGGTTTCCGTGTACCTACGCGTCGGATTTTAACTCCCAACTTCCGAGTACTTACAACTCGGAAGTTGTGAGATAAAATAAAACACGTAGGTACGCGGAAGTGGGGTTTAAGTGCCACCAGCATTCGAGCGTTCACGATGCAAACCACGAGTAGGTGCTCGGAAGTTGTGAGGTATAATTTCATCTTGGTTAGACGAAGATTAAAATGGTTTGGTCATGGTTAAAAGAAGATTAGTCAATGATAAAATGAAAGCGTCCACACATAAGATTTAACACGGGAAAAAATATTTTTACCGTAGCGTTTCATAACTTATTATTTATTTTAGCGTTTTGTAAGAATTCAATAGATAAAAAATAAAATTAATAATTTATGATGGACGCGTTCGCTAGATACTCCAGTTTCGTCTCTTTTCTTTACTTCCGATGTGGGAAATGCAGTTAAATTGCCCTATTTATAAGTTTTATTGAATTAATTATATCCTTTGTAAACCAACAAGGGAACGTACTTTTAAAAATACAAGCTGTTTTTGGGTACGCATTGATCAAAAATAAAAAAATTAAAAACTCATTTAAAGTTGCATCTACATTATTTATGCTATATATTAAATCCCAGTTACATTCTCTTAGTCTTGTATACATATTCAAAAAGTTAGCTTCTTTGAAGCAATAATATGAGCTATTAATTATAGAATTGTTATTGAGTTTATTATGATCAAAGTACATATAATCTAAGTTAATAAGCAATGAGGGGTGAATGTCGTCAAGCGGTAACGGAGGACAATCACACTGACTAACTGAGAGAGACGAAACATTGCTAATAACTAAATCAAGAGTAGAATTATTACAATTAAGAATATTGTTGTGCAATGAAAGGTTATACATAGACATTAAATTATACATATTTTTAACAATTGCACCAGCCATCAACATATTACAATGTACTCCATTAATTTCAGGTAAGTTAAAATCTCCTAATATTAACAAATCTTTAAATATACATTTATTTTCAAAATTGTCAAAGGATGAAAAGTAATCATCGTACAAACTACGGGGGCTCTTGGGCGGGAAAGAAACAACATATGAGTGTAAGATAGATGTTGATGCATGATGATTAACGCGTATGGTGACATAATTAGCAAATGTTAACGAGTAACTGTTGAAGTGGAATAATACGCAGGAAAAAAGAAAATAGGTTCCGATAAAATCCATCGCAAACTCACTACTACCGATACTACTTTTATCGTCCAATGTTTGAACCAATATCACAAGAGGTAGAAGACACAAACATTTGTAATTCTCATCATCACGGAGAAAATTCAGAGTGAATGACGTTGCTAGGAAAGAAATGAATAAGCGTTTACTGTTGTATTTCAAGCTCTTTTCTGCGGCAACTTGCAATTTTGAAACAAAGTAAACTAACAATTCTAACATTCTCAGGGAGTGATAACTTCAATTAAATCACTTAACAAAAACATTATTCTCAATTTGTGAATTCAAATTAAAGATGTGTACACGAGCTCCTATTTTGATTTTTTACCTTTATTTCCTGGTAGAAATTGAATTCCATTCGAGGGAAACTTTTTTCTATTGTCGTGGTTTTTGTTTGAGCTAAATAAAAATGATCTAAATAAATCGAAAAGTCCAATTGACTTTGAGATTCTTGTCAGTTCTCGATAAAAGTCGGATGAATAAGTCATATTTCCAATATTAGTTACATCTAGACTAACAAAGTTGTTAGAAAGATAGATTCACCCACCAAAATGTTGGTACTGAATATGCGTCAAATAATGGAGAGATTGAAAAGAAATAGTCGCAGGTTCTACATATGCAGCTAAGAGTGGGTCTTTATTTTTTTTTAAGACTCTCGTGAGGGAAATACGCGGAATACTTCCGTCCCTATGCGTTGAATTGTCCCTTCCCAATCCGGCCCGGAGGACCGAAATGAGAAAAAAAATGGGGAGGAACCTTTGACGTCCATGTGTTGGTCTCTACGTGCTCTTTTTGGAACGGAGCAATTCCAAGTCACATCTGGAGCACGCCCTCTAATTAATATATTCCGCCATTCTTTTCACTGCCCTCTACCCGTTCTCATACGCCCTACTTGTCAATAGCTTCCATTTAATTACTTGATGCAGACCCATGCCGTCCGGATGAGGACGGGTGTGGAAGAATAGTAGGGAGTAAGGACACCGGCTGTGAGTTTGTTCGGGCGGAGAGCCAACTCCTCGACCCCACCTCCAATTGCCCATTCTGCACTTCACGAATTTTCAATACCGCTGATATGAACTTTTAATCATACAGAAAATGGTATCCCACAAATCATCAAACTTTGTTTTCAATCACGATTACGAAATTTGAGTGCTAACTTAACTCGCGCCAATCCAGGAAAGACACAATTTACGGGAGTGTATTAAACTTCCAACAAAACTCCGGAAGGTGTTGAAATTTCCTACTTCGGTGAACTGATGTCCATCTTCATTAAAATAGAGAGTACTGTTGTACAACAGCGTTGAATTAGGAACTCGAAATAAATACTAAATGATTTCTGATTTAACAATTTGATTCCGAACCATGTCTGCTAGATAATTGAAAACTTTTTTTCATTGCGTAGAGAAACATGTCAATTACATTAATTATACAGTAATTTTATTAATAGTTCCGAAAATTGAGATTAAACAATAGAGTACCTTACGTTGTTTGGATTCAGAGGTGTCGTTGTTTAGTTCAGAATTCAGAGGTCTTAACTATACACTTTGTTTATTAAGCTTTGTGTGTTAAGGGTGTTTTCTTTCTGTCTGGGATTTAAAATAATTCGTAATTACGTACATATTAGCACACAATACTGAAAACTAGGTATTTTTATAGGTTCTGTTCGTGGTATTTGATTCTTGAAGTTAACACGAGTGAAAATTTAATATCACGAAAATAAAGAAATATGTAAACTAACAAATGAATTAAGAAAATTTTTCTTTTTCTTTGAATGTTGATATAATTTTTTGTTTGTTTAACAAGGGAAATGGTTTTTTAATTTTTTATTTGTGAATTGTTTTAAAATATTGAATGTCAACTAATGATTGTTTTAAATTTCTTTTCATATCCTGGGCAGCACCGTGTAGTTCTGGTAGTAGATATATAACACGAAGTTGTTGTTCCTCTCAAAATTCATGAAAAATGTTCTTTAGGTTGCGGGTCACCAGTTCGACAGCGATGGTTTTAAACAATGCAATCACTGTCTTGTTAGTTTTGACAATGCCTAACAGACGTGGATAATGTCAATATTGGCCCTACGCACAAGTCAACTAGGTATTATCGATACAATACCTTATACCGCTTAGGCAATGTCTGCACTTAGAGAAAGAGCTAGGGCAAAATTGTCAACTATTTACGAATTCTACCAAACTTGGACCTCGAAAATGCTCACAAATATTGAAAAACGATGGAAATATCTTCAATAATTTTTTATTCATAGCGTGTTCGATATAAGGAGAGAAAACCCACGAAATATTGAACATGTAAATCAATATTTCAGTTTAAATGCGACAAGCTAAATTTTTGTTAGACTATGGAAAAATGTTCCCACAAAACTTAGCTACTCTTTCATAATTTGTGTGTGGAGTAGAAGAACCTAATTTATAATTATAATAATACTATCAAACATCATAGTTACTTCGACAGTACCGATCTCTAGCGCTTGTGACTAAACCTGTTGCGGTTCAATCGTCTTCCAGTATCTGATTTATGGTAGTTTTGTCTACTAACACACGATTTGTTCAAGGCAGCCGAGTACAATATTACTTTGGTGCAAAAATTCAACCTTTCTTATTCATCGCTATAAATTTGTAAATAAAGTAAAAAAAAAGAAATAGGTAGGCAATATTGATAAGGGTTGACGAAAGTATTAATATTGTAACTTACTACCGTACGACAAACGAGAATTAATAATTTCGTAATATTGTCAGCTCCTGAATCACAATGATGACCCACAAGTAAAGGAAACGTTTTTTCGCATTCACAAGCAATAACTTTTCTTCTGTTTCTTTATTAAGGGGGCTTGAGTTCACTTCGAGTTCACTGTCATTATTATAATACATGCAAACTTTTGAGGTAGTTTATCTTTATTTGAGAAATTCTAGTAAACCTATCCACAGACATGAAAATAGTATTTTCTTTAGTAACAAAATTGGCATCACCCTTGCGATTGTTCTGTTTATTTTTCCTACGAGGAATCTGTAACTCAACTTCGAGACATTGTCATTGTAGATTGTCCGTCCCGGTGATCTCTTCTGTGTGTCTTCCACTTTTTTACTCCATTCACCTTTTAGAAGGGAATTACGTGCACACAAAATAAATAATTTGCGTCCGACAGTCCAGAGAAGCCGTTCTTCTTCATCTTTTTCTCCTCGATGCGCTCGAAATACCGAAACAATTTTCCAGATAATGAATAGAGAGAAAGATCGAGGTCATAAAAATGGTCCCATTAAGGCATAGACGGTCGGAGGGAGTAAATAGGCCAGGGTTTGCTTTTCGTTAAAAAGGATAAGAGTATAAAGACCTTATTTTTGTGAAGACAAATGACGGTCGAATGCGCGTCATGGAGTTTAAGATACCAGGAAGAGCGCTTGACAGTGAGGGAGATGTTGAGAAGAATAAAAGCATAGAAAATAATTAAACAGAATAATAAGGTAATGAAATAATGTTAAATATACACACGGGGAAAATACCAATTACGGTGTTCAGAGTTGATGCGGAAAACATGTATTCCGGGAAATGAGATTCAGAATGCATGAATTTTGAGGAAACTCGTGAGTTTCTACACTGTAGAAACAAGAGTTAAGCTAGAAAGATAAATACTAGAAAGTAAACTGAAAGAAGATTAAAAGAAAGCATAAAGATAATAAACACACATAAATACGCTGATTTAAACTTTTCCAGTGTACTTTATAATTTTATAAGTTTATTCAATTATTCAAAGTGTGAATGCATGATGAACATTAAGCTTCATAATACATAAATTCATCATTATTTTGATTAATGTGTTGGGTTAAAGTAATTAAATAAACGTTTAAAAATTTACGACCTTTTATGGACGAATAATATATTCACACTCGGCCTTGGTAATATAAAAAATATATATAATTCGTCCATAAAAGTACGTAAGTTTTTAATTATTAATTTAATTAGATTATGTAATGGACGTTAATTGTAGTCGAATGTGTTTAAATAAGTATATCCAATATTGGCTATAGAACTGAAATATAAATTCATCATCATTTTGATTAATGTATCGGGTTAAAGTAAGTTTATCCAATATTGGCAATAGAACTGAAGTATAAATTTCAGTACTAAACATATTCCACTCAGTCAGCTGAAATGTGATTAGGTAAATTGCAAAACTGTTCTTGCTACTGTCTCCATGAACCCTGTCTCCACACAAGT
This sequence comes from Laupala kohalensis, assembly GCA_002313205.1. Taxonomy (NCBI): domain Eukaryota; kingdom Metazoa; phylum Arthropoda; class Insecta; order Orthoptera; family Trigonidiidae; genus Laupala; species Laupala kohalensis. Next base: position 1,236,297 of record NNCF01126132.1, read on the forward strand.
TGTGCGGATATCGCACTCTAACAAAACTACACTAATATACTTATATGCTTAATCTATATTCTTACATATTTTTACAATCGCTCAAGTAAGAAAGTTTCCGCCACAGAGCATTACAAATGTTGTAAACTTCTGTATGGCATGACTGACAAATATAAAAAAATAAAAGAATATATGTTTTAATTCAAAGAACATTATAGAAAAATTAAACAATACTTAAATAACAATATAATGAGGATGTATAGAAATTACAGAATTACGGATTGCTTATGATTCTACTTTAAACTACACCCGAAAATTTCGGATCGTTCCATGAATTAGATTAAAAATGTACATTAGATTAAAAATGTACTAGAAAAATATAAAATAATATGAATGGACGCTGAATCCCCCAAAACGTTTACGATGTGTCTGGCGAGTAACTCATGTAGAAGTGACCCTTACTAGCCCTCATCACCATGATTCTTAGTTGACCGAAACGAGAATACATACACTTACAATATATAACAACATGCTAAAATGACAATTAAATGAGACATATGTTATCTGAATGATTTCCAAATTAAATATATGAGACAGGTGTAAGCAAAAAATTCAACTCTAGTTAAAAGTGATTTCCTTGTTTACACTATGATTTTCCGCAGCTTTAATCTTATTCTAGTGCATTAAATTCTTCAGTACTCTCATAGTTCAATGTCACACTTTTTATGTTCGAAACGTGTTATTATATTATGTATATATTTCTCGCGTGAACCTAGTCACGAGAAAATGGCGACGGGCCTGGAATCGAACCCAAGATTCCTGCATTGATCGCACTACACCTCCCTTTCTCCTTCCACAACTGTACACCATTTCCACCCAGATCTATATCCCGTATGGGTATGTGTCTCATAGTGTACCGTTGTGAAGGTGAACGGGTGGTGAAGTGATTAACACCCCTGCGATCAATGCAGAAGTCCCAGGTTCGATTCCCGGCTCGTCGCCATTTATACCTGACCGAAAGTTATCTCGTGTTATTTCATTGTTATTCTGCTCTTTCCTTGGTCCCTCCATCTTCACACAAATCTAATTCAAAATGAGTTGCATTAGTTTAATTAAATTAACTATTTTACATAACTTACAATAAATTTTCAAAAAAATGACCTTTTAAGAAAAAACAATTCTTGACATTTAGCCAGATTCAGAACAGTTCAACTCATTATGATACTCATTACTAATAGCAAAACGTTGGTGTTTTTCATTGTCCTATCCTACCAAGTTCAATTTGTTTTCAGTTAATCAGTAAGCAGTCTAAAGGAATAATGTAAACTTTACCTTACGTCTTTTGCATGAGTCTAAAAGAATTTCAGGAAGAGGGATGACAAAAATGGTGGTAACAAATGTAAGTCGTAGTAATTTCCATTGTCTCTTCAAAAGGGGCAACACATGCTACACGTAGGATTCAAATCCAAAGCTTGTAAAGGTTCAAATCTGACAATATTTCTATCATGTTCTGCAGGTATATTCTACGGAATATATAAAACGTTATGCGAGGTATTGTTGTCTCTCGTCATTCATACACTCGATCTTTGAGTCAAGGATCTACTCCAACACGTTCTAAACCGTCCCACTCCGACCTTCGAGCAGGGGATTTCAAGAAAGCGACGTCGCAGCGTTCCGTAAGACCGCGCCGCGTCGTAGGAAGAGAAAACGCGAGATAGTTCACTCGTACGAAAATGAACCCAAACTCAGCGCTCTCATAGCTACCCAGAATTCCCACTCTTCGTAATCCATGCAGAAAGTCGTAAAATACTTTACGACTGTTGCTTACAATCAAGAAGACGCCCCTTCGCGATTCCATGGGGTTCTCATTCAGCTGGAGAATTGTGGGAGGAGGTACCAGAAAATTCACAAACTCGTATACCTCGTCTGACATGTTACTGAGAGAAACATGCAATTTAATAGATTTAATAGATCGTTACGAAATAGGCTCGTAACAAGATAAAATTGTTTATCATCCGTATATCAAATTAAAATCAGGATTATGACTACAAGGTGAGTGAAGATTTGTGTTTCATAAAATAGTATTCAGCTTCGATATGGGATCATAAGACTGGATATTTCGGTTTATACGGGAATATAATTGAACCGAAAGAGTCATGAAAATAGTTGTAATCCAGAATGTGGATCGTAATGAAATATTTAGGGTCAATAATTGTAAAATTTATGTACGGTGCTAGCGACATAACAAAGACAATTACTTTAGGAAATGGAAGCTTTATCTATTTGTTGAGCTATTCCATTTATTTATCATAGTATTGAAGCCACACTTCCTCTTTTGAGAACGTCATCTTTTTGGAATGTTTTTTATCCATTCTATTTTCACATTACGCTAGAGTTTTAAAATAGAGAGCTAAACTTTTTTTGTAATATTTACATTATACATTACATAGGAAATTAGTGTCGTGTTTCACACTAATCAAGAGGGCTATTTGGTGATCACTGATGAGTTATTTTCCGTGTGTAATCTACCTTATAATGGGTAACGCTTGTACACGAACGAGTTTACTTTAAAGTGTCCGAGACTTTAATTATTTTTTTCATTGGAAGTGAATTTAACAGTGCTTCACGAAATTGTTTGCGGAAGACAGTTTATTATTTGGGAAGCGAATGTTTGGAAATTGATTTTCAAGTAACGAATAGTCCAGAATGAGATCATAGTTCATTGTTCAGACCTGGGACGCGGTACCTGAACTTATGAATATGACGCGAAAATAAAAGTCGAAATATTTTTAGTGTTAAAAAGAAATTAGTATTGACAATATATAGTACAAAACAACTTTTATCAAAATATTGGCCAATATTTATCCTCCATATACACAGAGTAATATTAAATAATGGTCTAATCCTTTTTTTAATTGGGTTAATTTTCTTTTGATAAACTTTCTGAGGCAACATGCTATACGGAGATAAGGGTTCTAGTTTCTTTCATGAGTGTCGTTGTGCCACGGCTTCTGTTATCTTCGAACTATACATTCGGTATTTAAGAGAAAGGAGGAAGACATTATAGAAAACGCCTACTGTTCTAACAAGAGTGAGTCGTTCCTTGTAATCTTTTTCAACAATGAAAACAATCTTCAGAAATATAAAAATAATTAAAAGTATTTTGAGTCCTTAGACACAAATTTTCCTCATCAACATAATTTTTTAGTTGATGTATAAAAGTGCTAAGTTTGATATCATTATTTTTTATGTGGTAGTTTAAAAGTAAAATTGAGATGTAACTGTACTCAAAGTGGTGACAAGTCCGGTTCGGAAACGAACAAGCGGTATAGCAGACTTACGAATATACGCAACGGTGCCTCTTCAACACCATCGCACTGCTTTGCCAAAGCGCGTGGCAGACGTGTGTCTCTACATGGCAGGGCGGACTCCAAAACAACGAAAGAGAAGCGAAAAAAATAAATGGAAAATGGGAACCTGCGCGGAAGGCAACAGGAATGCGAGGCCAATTGCGCATTTTTGCTTGCATTCCTGGAATGTCCAGGGGTCCTCTGTGTAGTGGTAAGCGTGCGGAGAGCGGTGACAGGGTGGCGCCCTGGTCTCTGAGAGAAATGCAGGTTAGGAGAGGAAGAGGGCAAATAAAAAACAAGAGAATGTACAAAAATAAAGAAAGAACTTGGTTATTGAAATGGTCAGAGCATTAATAAATCTGCATGTAGAAAGAAACGGAAAAGCAAGAGTAGATGGAGGGAAAACTATGCAAGGGAGAATTTTTACCTTTTTCATAACACACCTTGGTGATCTCCGTTTAAAATAGAGACGTTTCTAGGATTCATTAATTAATTTTTATTAATTTACTTTCCATATTTTTGTAGTTTTACACCCCTAGGAATCGTGCCTCAACATTTCCTGTCATAGTCAAGGAGAGGCAAAAGCATCATCAACAGTCTCTTGTTATTACATCTCGAAGTGCACCTATCACATACTTGTTATTTATATTTAAATGGAACACTTGTATCCAAAACTCCTTTTCCAAGCAATAACGAAATTCACCTTCTTTGGAGTGAAATTAATCAATCAAGTAAGCTAAGAAAACCTTCTCCGATGTTATATAAAATTCTTGTAATCTTAGCAACAGACATACACTTCATATTTTTGACTTTCCTAATTATACTCGGATAATGTAAATTGGAAAACAAAAAGAATATTCCTTCTTTACTACCTAATTATAGCGCTTTTTCTTCAGCAATGACAAAACCGCACTTCACATTGTAAACATGGGGAGAACGTCTTCAAGACGCGATTCTCACATATATAACTAAATTATGAAACAAATAATAAACGTAGTTTAAAAGGATTTAGCTATTGTTTCAACCTAATGAACATAATAATATGAAGCTCGTGCCTTAAACTCTAATTTCTCCTCTTCTCTTCTCAAATCCTCTTCTCTAATTTTTTACAAGCTCTTGTTTAACTTCACACGTTGTTTTTTTTTCATTTTTGTTTACAGTATCTAAATCTTGAAACCAAATTTTATTTTCAATGTTTTTACGTACAAATATTAAAAATACAATTAATTATATGTCCTTTCTCAAAATTTTTATTTGTCATAGCCTCAGACCATGAAAATGTCATACTGAATCGTTATACCATTTCTTGCCTTGTATGGAATCAGTTTAATGCACCTTTTTCAAGTTGAAGTCACTCTATAGTCTATGAAATTGTATCATTGATAGAGACCACTTTTATAGATTTGGTTGGTGAATTTGATATTAGCTATCAGAACGATCCTAACATGACTAAATATAATTGAAAAATTCGTGATGNGCATGTCGTGTTATATCAAATATTTTCCTCCATCGGCGTAATAGCCCATGCTACCTCATCAGGAATTTCTACCGCCAAAGACATGACCACTGACATCCATCATTCACTCTTCCTCCCTCGTCACAGATACCTGAGCTGCCAACAACGCTCCACCACTGTGCCGTTTCCGCAACTGTCACCACTGGTCGCAATTGGACGAGTATGCTAAGAATGCTCTCGCTGCGATTAACACGTACACGGTCAGAGTGGTGACGGCCACTGCATTGTACAGCGGGAATGAATTGGCGATGTTGAGTAGAGTACGATTTTTTTGGCAACAAATTCCTTTGTGTGTGGGATACAGAGAGGAATTCGGCGGTTACATCTGTGGATACACATGGTTTATGCGATAGACAAAAGGAAATTAATACGCTAACAAAACATGTATAAGTATTGAGATCTTAATTACTTGTTTTGATGCAGGTGTTTTTGATCGCAAATATTTGGTATATGGAATTCCCATTAAATCTAATTCAAGTTGCTGATATATTCCTTTATACGAAGAGCAAGGGAGTGGTACATTCCTATCATTTTTACTCTCCGCCCCTCATTCGCACTAGCCGTTGAAATACATTAATTTAAACATTTACTAATTAAGTAGTGGACAGAAAGGGAGTGACCCCATGTTACTTCTTTTGAATCCGCCTCTGTATATACTCGTATGTATGTATATCGATCAGGCCAGCTAAGGACCACGAAAGACGAGTACCAGTAAGGCTCAGTTATTGATTTGAGTATACTCACTTGACTCATTGTGATTTTACCAAGATCGGAGGAACAGCGTCTAGAAATGATCCAGACCATTGTATCGGAGCATTACAACTGCGGTTGCTAGTCGCAGAGGTCGGACTCTTCATACATCCCAGCTATTTAAATTGAGACATGGATACGAAGAGTTACAAATTTTATCTTGCCCCGCCCGGGTATCAAACCCGGGATGACTTGGTGACGAGCAATCACGCTGCAACGCCGGGGACGTCTCTGCATGTATTTGTGTGTACATTTGATGATTTAATTGAAATAATGAGTGCGATGTAACCAAATTTTATAATTATTCAAAGATTCCACTTAAAGAAATGGATTAAACATTATATTATTTCTTTTAGATACTTCATTTTAAAAATCATTTATTTATCGCGGTCAAATTCGCTGAAAAAGTCATACTCCTGGAGTACTCGATACAGCTCACCAACTGCAATAGTTATTACAAGAAAATACTATAAGAATGATCAGAGTAGCTAAAACCATAGAATGATGTTTTACAAATATAACTTCACCATATTCACTGATCTAAAAACACTTTAGGTTAACTAATTGTTGTGCCAGAATCCTGGGTGACGTCATATGATGTTCAAATAGAATGGAAAATATTTATACGCTTCCCCTACCATGTTTCTGTTCGAACCACTCAACCATTTTCTTATTATCTCTTTACTTGTTGCTTTGCCAGGTACAGTGAAAGCAGAGACTTTATTAGACATATATATGTTGACTGCGTCGGCTAGGAATGCGCACGATGTCCGACCCCCTGCTCATATTATCCTCCAGTGTTAAAATAGTCTGAAAGGGATCTCAAATTAAAACATAAACTCCTCCCCAACGTCGTCGCTGTCCGCAAGCTAACATCACCATCTCAGCAACAAAACACTATCACTGAAGCACTACCTTACCTTCCTTTGCGATGGGAAGGGAAAAAAGCAATTACATTCAACATTTTTCAAGGAATGTTTTTCATTTTTTATCCGCTCTTTCTATTATTCTTTTTGAAATATTATAGCAGGAAATTGGTTGGTAGTCATTTGCACCGTCTCGAAAACGACTGGGGAATGAATTTCCGTCACGTACTGGAATTCTCACTCCTTGTTCAAATATCAGTATACTTTTCGTGTTTTAATGTAAAAAATAATCGACCTTTCTGAAATTTCCTTATATGTCATAGTAATATCTTCATTATTTATAGAAATATCACTTTTATTATAAAACGACAAATTACTATCCATAATCAATGTACAAATTTACTTTAAATTTATTATGTTTTATAGACATTTAAAACAATACCCTTCAAATCCAATGATTATATGCATATTGCTGACTACTGCAGACAGGTCATTTTCAAAATTTAATTAATTTTTTTCACAAATTAATATTTTCATAATACTTAAATAATTTGTTTACGTCGTACTAAGGTTTTCATGGAATGTTGTGCATCACTGAAACTAGAATATTTTATTTTATTTTATTTTATTTTATTTTAAAAGTTTTGCTAACCGCGTGGTGAAGTCGGCGATATTTAAGCAATTTCTTCAATACTCAGATTTGACCTCTTCTTACAGAAATAATATACACTTCAAGGAATATTAAATACCAATTTTCAAAGTAATAGGGTGTACAATATACTGCGACCATGTTTTATTGTATTCTTCATTGTTCAGTCCCTCTGGTGGCTCAGGTGGTAGCGTTCTTGCTTACCATCAAGTCATCCTCAGTTCAATTCCTGATGAGGCCAGGAAAATGTATAGATTTTCGCAGTAATGCCCAAGTTCATAAAGCTGTGACAACTGGAAAGTTGTTTACCAAGTTGTTGGTAAACTCAGCTAACCGACCCACCTACTAACTACCTAACAACCTCAACTCTGCTTATGGCCCAACTCCTACCTCGTATTGCTCCATATAGATAAGCTTCAATAGAACACAACATTTTCATTTACAATGAATGCGATACGAAGGTATTTTACTTCACTTCAAAGAGAGGTTGAAGACCACAGCTGTTCACAGACGTTCTTTTCCACACTCAAATTCCTCACCCAGTGTTCTCCCTTTCTCTTCGGGCTGCAATCGGTAGCGCGACGCACCTTAACCCAATTACGCAGGGCGGGTGCCGACACGCATCTGCACACACCTACGGATGCGAATTAATAAAACATTGCTTTACGACCAAATATACATGCATTTGAATGCTCTATTCGAACGTTCGCGCCTACATATTTATTTAGTTCTCGTGGATGCAACACCATGAAGCTGCACAGGGTGTTCATGAAACACATACACGCAGAGTCATGAACGTTTACCGAAAATAATGCGATACGGCTACGTAACACGATTGCCAACTTTTCACGATTTTTTGTTGTATCAATGGTAGTAACGAAAGCAACGAAATAAGAACAAGTTAATAACAACAAACTAGGGCATAAGGTAATATTCAGTCCAAACACTCGATGCAGAGAAAACTGAATAGCGTCACAAGAGCACATGAATTGAATGAATGGCCGATATTGGCAGTAGATTGAAGTTGAACAAAAACCGACTGCCAACGTAATCCGAAGTACACTTACCAATACCTTTATGGACGATGACAAAGTAAAAGAGTTGTTTACACTGTGTACAAATCCCTTTACCGACATCAAGTTAGTTAGACTGGCAATAAATTAATTAATTAATCAATAATTTATGGTCAAAACAAACTTCTTATGACCACAATAATCGAATTTACGTCTACTACTTGACCATAACTAAAATACACAGTACGTTCCCGTTCTTGTTTTATTCGGGGAGTAAAGTTACACGACTTTCAGTTATAGTTCACTCAATATTATATCTACCTTAAGCGTTATCATTTCATGTCAATAATGGAAATAGAATAAACAAAGAATAAAGTTGAAAAGTTTCTCTCTATTAATTACCATTAGTTGTCAATCTACTTTGTACTCTTCGACCTTTATCGGAGAACTTCGCACTAACGATTACTGAAATCTTGTCATTGCATTTTAATTAACGCTTTTGTGAGCATTACAAATGTTCGATCCTATGAAATATTCACCATAGAATCTTAGAATATTTCGAAATAAAATAATTGAATGTTTCTATCTCTGGAGAGTAAAATGAATCAGCACTGCGCAGAAAATTACAAATATTATTTGAAACATTTTCTTTGACTATTTGATCAGTTCCGTTGTACATTAGACCTAGGAATATTTCTTTGTATTTTATTAAGTTTACACTATGAAGCTATCAATAATTTTATATAGTTCTCAAGAATAATTTTGATGGCATTCTAAAATAGAGGTATTTTCGGATTTAAAAAGTGCGGGAAATTCTCATATCAATGTAGGATATTTAATTTTGCACTGTCCTTAACACGTATAAACTTTAAAGTTTATTCCATATAAAGGTGTTGTAGTTGTGCAGTGAGTAAGGCGCTGAACACGTAATCATGAGATTTATGAGATAACAAAATTTTTGAACAAGCACAATCTGCCTTTTATTCATGAAATAATTATAACAATAACTCTAAACCTGCAGATCCCTCAACTTACCTCACCCCTTCTTCATTTGGCTTTGACTAGATGTTTCAGTTCACCCCAAACAGAATATAAAAGTTTTTATTCATGAATTAACTTTAACAAAGTCTATTTCTTTTATAATACACTTCTCACACCGAAAACACAAATAACCTCCCCGCCCCGTCTTATGACCACTCTTTCAACCCCGCTGCCCACCCACCTCCACTGATCCCTATTGTGCCCCCATCTCCAGAGAGGAATGTTTTGAAATCCTTCAGAACTCTGTTTTAAGCAGAGTTATTCCATCCTTCGGCGCAGTTATACCGAAATCGTGTCTTTTGAAGCTTTGTTCAGTTTGCTGATCTGTTTTCCCTTGTACCTCATACCTCCTTCATAGAATCCTCCTCTTAATCAAATACTATCATTTACCATACCCGAAGTTCTCCCCCTTCCCTCCTTCTTTGTAATCTTTTCACTTATGTTAATGTATTTTAAAATTTTGATTTTGTGCTATCATATTTGTTTTTAACACTGATGATACTCGTTAAGTGAGCGAAAAAACTTTTTGTTTATTAAAATATTGACTGAGTAGACAATATCATTTTATTATTTAATTATAATTTGAACATCCTCTGTCAACACTTCACCCATAATCATTCTATAACCTAATTTCTTTAAACAATGATATTTTTTAATATTCCACACCGTGCTTAACTTTGGTCCCACCTTATATCCGAATAGCTGTGTGTGTTTCTGAGAAACGTAAATAGAGCGCTTCGTTACACCTTGGACAGCGCGATGGCGTGCAACGCGCGGCAGTGTGGGGACAACAGCAATATCCCTGCCAACGTTAGCATCGCAGCGCGCAAATTGAACTCCATATATTCTAATTAATTCAGCCCTCGCTACAACACACGCTTTGTCTTCGAGTCAGGACACGAAGGAGAGAGACAATCTACAGTATACGTCAAGAAACGTTTTGAAGAGAAAGAAATATATTATAGAAAATTCATATCGAAGAATTTCCAGGGGTGCCCACTGAGTCATTGAAATTTTATTTCCAGGGGCGAGGGGTCGAGAAATAGAGATTAGAATGGGTTTGGAAGAGCTAAAGCGAGGGGTGGAAAATGTAACATGTTTTTAAAGAGATGTGTCACAAATTTGGGAGAAGAGGTCTGCGTCATAGGGTTTACGGGGAGGGGGTGTACCCTTAAATTTTCGATGGCTGCTACAAGTTCCCGTTGTTGGACTACTCAGTTATGTACAAAATTACTTTTATGGGAGTGATGTTTTTTGCCATAGTAGTAATTAAAAAACAGAATCTTGCGTATGAACAGAATAATTTATTTAACTATGCCAACACTTCGAAAACGCACGTACTCTTTCTGAGCTAAACCCTGATACCTTATTATATTAATAACCTGTACACTATAACGCGTAAAAAATAGGAAATCACTCCGAGATTGACCCATAACCAAGCACTGAATTGCGAATGACAGATAAGACTGGTGAGACAGATTCATCCACAAATTATTTTGCGCGAGATATGTATACGTAAAAAACAATATAAATGAAAGAGCACATATTGTATCAGTAATTATGTTTATTCAAAACATTGTAATCAGATGAGAATCATGCGAAATTTAAACTGTGCCTTCACAAATTTTGGGGTTTAATAAATAATGTGAATCAAAATATTGATAATGTAACAAAAGATAAATATAAAGAAATAAATTGATAATATTAATACAAATGAAATGACGAGAAAAGAAACAATAAATTTTCTGAACTATCTCCGTTAATTTATTGAGTTATAAACACCAAATCACTCATGGAGGAATATATGGAAATTTGTGCAACTGAGTCTAAGGGAGCAGCCCACGAAAGTATACGTTCCAGATCCCACTCTCACATAGGTGGCACCATCTGGCGCAGCTTCATGAGTGGACAGGAACAGCGACAGCGACTGACCCAGCAAGGCGCGGCAGGCACAAAAAAAGAAATACGAGAGAGAATGCGTTGAAACGTCTCCTGGTGACATAAAATAGTAGCACTTCGACACAAGACGAGACACACACACAAAAAGAAGACTTACTGACGATGTATTAACTGACTGTGGCTGGTACCACAGCCACTGCAAATGGGACATTCAACGAAAATTCGTTCCAAAAATAACTCAAATCTTTCGAAGCGTGCAAATTTGTTTACTTAGTATACTTGGTAGTATTCTTCTTGTATTTTATTTACCTCTTAATTACATAGTTTTCAAATATATCTTATTTTAATATTTTGGAGCACATGATACAAATTCTTTTGGTAAATAAATATACGTTATGAAACTAAAATAACAAAAGAAAAAACTGGGACATTATTATAGCACCATGTAGCATCTTCACAAATTTGTTTTCTTTCATAATATAAATGACAATTCTTTTTGAACTTATGAAATATTTGGTCTACTTTTATAAAAATCAACCTCTGCGGCTACATTGATGAAAATTGGTTCTCTCTGAAGATATATTTTTATTTTTACATGAGTAGTCTTATAAAAACATGTCAAGTTGCATCTTATTGGTTGAAAATTTTCCCTTTATTATTACTATATTATTAATATATTTTATGAAATATATATTATACACAAAAAATATTAAGGACTCTGTGAGCATTTGAGCAATATTTATATATATATATATATATATATATATATATATATATATATNTGAATTTGTTCGAAATTAAATTAATGCGATATTCTGTATTAAACATAACAGTGAATTGCAAATTGAAGAAATAGTGAAGTGTGCAATATTCAGGACTCGGATCTACGGCACTGAAAATAGGAAAATATGCATTAAAAAGTTAAAAATACGCACTAAAAATATACGCTAAAAAGTCCAAAATTTGCACTTAAAATTCAATGCAATGATCTAAATACGTGTTACGAGTGTTATTGAATGTCGAGCAGAGCACGTCAGCGACTGAGATCTGTACGACTCTGACATTACCCTGAGAAGGCCACGGCACGATGGCCGAAACGTAGGTAGTTACATCCACTAAGACGCGGTTTGTCCCGAAAAAACAAGCTTATATTGACTCCCGCCGCAGAAGCCTACGTTTATAACAATTTATTTCTTTATAAAAACTTAAATATTACAGCTGTAGCAAAAAATAGTTGACGAGATCCTCTTAAATCAAATTTGGAAATATCTATATGAATATATTTATCATTACGCTTTTATTAAATAATGTGACGGAAAAATAGCCTGTATACATTCTGCAACGTATTCATAAACATATGTAATAAAGTAAATACTCCCTTGTTATTCTGACACTACATGTAATTCATGATACGATCCACTTTATGAGCAAATCATAACTATACGACAGAAAAAGTCATATATCATTCGTTTCAAAACAACCTTAAAATTGTTCAAAATATTTAAACCTTCAGATTTTTAATGAAGTCATAGATACGTTGTGGACAGAAAAGATAAGAAATTTCCTTGAGGGAAATACCTTCATTAGATTTTATCAGACGGTCAAGTGCATGCCCACACTGGAGACCTTCATTACCGTCACGCTACTATAACAGCGCGTGCAGATGTCTATCGAGGGAGTCAACTCAATTCAGCTGAAGGAAATGAGAATACCCAATTTGAATCTGTCAAACTCAGATTGTTTGCGACTGAGAACTATCGTGTTGGTGCGCAAGGTAGACATGAAATTCCAGTTGTCCAAAGCAATCTACCCCCCCCCCCTTCACACAGAAGAAATTAGTTTCTGCTAGCGTTAATTGGCTAGTCGACGGAGTGTGGTTCGAAAGCTCGAGAAGTTTAAAACATGTGAATTGTGCTTCATTTGATGAATCGAGTTAAAAATTCTCTTCGTTTATAGAGATCACACGAAAAATTAAATATTTTGTCAAAATGAAATAAAATTATGGACGCGAACCGGTACCAATCACAGTTTCCATACACTAATAATACCTGGTCTCATCTGTACACCTAATGTTAATAAAATACATGAATTATTGCTGAAGTGCAGATAAACACTGCTCATCGTGGAAGACAAAAAGCTACTTATCTCTCCGTAAGCGAGGGACGACCTCATCCATTCTGGTCAAAATAATCAAAACCGATATATTTTTATAACGTAGGTGCGTGAGGCCATATCTTTTTTTTAAGTTTAGTTAGTACATAAGATGCTACGTGTTACGAGTGTTATTTATTACGAGTAAAATCTCGTGGTCATTCTTCCTCGGAAGATGAATATGCGCTATTCATTCTTGTACAACGTCGTAAGAAAGCTTTCAGGTAAAGAGTGAATTTGACATTTACTAAATATTTTAATTAAGTTATTTGTCATTATATTAGTTTATTTATTATTATGCAGTTTTGAAAATCATTGTAGATAAGCTTGAAATATTTTCAAGCTTACCCAAAGCAAGAACGTAAAAAGCAGATTCTTTTGTGCTATATCCCTTATAAACTGTACTAATAAATGTTTTTAAAATACAAAATTTGCCAATACATAACGCAGAAAAACACGAGAAAGTAATGACTGCTGCAAATACATGTAACTGTAAACGTTTGTAAAGGTACTTCACTTGTAACCAACATGTACTTGTTACAGATAAGTTAACAAAATCTTTGTAGCACGATTGTAAATAACTACTTCGTTTTACATGTATTGTTCGTACAAACAACATCTGTACTTTTGTGAAACGGGACCCTGGAGTTTTGCGCATTCCTGCGACGTTGGTGTGAGATCTGCACCTCTACTAATTGGCAGAAATTAGAACATATGTTGTAATCTGCTCTTGTTGAACTTTGAACACCTATCTCATTTCCTCAATTTCTCTATTAAAGCTCTGCACATACTTATGTTTCGTGTTTTACTCTGTCTTTGTGCCATTATATCTCCTTCGGGAGACATTTCCGGACATGTGTACCTGAATGGTTTGTTGCTCCTATTAAAGTACTGTGTCATCCCTTCAATTTTGTAGCGTGGAGTTCTGGGACATTCTGTGGACGTAGGTAAGTCCATACATAAGTCTGGAAAGAGGCAATAATAATTAAAGTAACTTCCTGACATTTATTTCACTTTTCGACATTATCACCCTGTACATTTAGACATTTATCCCATTTCTTTACAAATCTTTGAAAATCGGTGGCAAAGAAGTCTCGTGGTATCTGTCGCAGCCACGAGTAACGTCTTGGATTACGGCATCATCAGTTTCAAAATGACTGTTACCCAAATGACTTTTTACGTATGATTTTACGAATGATTTCATTACAAATGATTTTGTTCCACATGCTGCTTTGTAACTGCAGTTGACACCTCCGCAGTACGACCAGGACGCTCCTCATCTCTGTTGCTTTGTCTTCCCTCGCTGAACTTCTGTATTCAATTGAACGCAGCTTTCCGTGAGAAACAGTTGTCACCATAGACACGTTGCATTTAGCGATGCACTTATTCTGTGGGCAATCATTTGGCTCACATAAACGCACAACTGCACGCTGTTCTCGCGTTAACTTACGTAACACAACCACCATCGTGCACTGGCTGCTTCTGACTGACTGCTTGCCTACGAGATGTCACGCAGCATATACGACAAACCATCTGCCATCTGCTGGCAAAAAGTTCGTTCGTAGTTAATAACTGTGTAAAGGAAACTGACATTTGCGACTTATATGACTTGCCCTCAATTTTAGATGCTTGTTCAAGTAGATTCAACAAGGTTTTAATTTTTATTAGCAATTAGCCAGTGTTTCAAATGTAAAGCATGGAACATATGTGTAGACTAACAATTCATTATTTTTGGAAGTATTTTTTGTTCATTATAAGACTGTGTTCAAGTAGAATAAAGATACGACTGGACTATTTGTGATCAATATAATGTAATTTGACCGATCCTAAAAAAACTTCATATTCTTGTTAAAAACTAGAAAAATTGTTAAGAATCCTTGTCCACTCTCATTGGTTAATGTTCGGTTCATGTGAGTCGTTTCTCTAATCTCTCGAGCCAGCACTCACCACAAAAGTCCTTTGACGTGGGCACAGCACACTCGCCATCGACCTCTACCCTTCACGCGGTCTTTATCAACAACCTCGTCCGCCATCACAGCTGCCGCCTGCGACGCTTCTCGTCCTTTTCAAAGGAAACCATGCAATCAGACAAGTTTGTTGTCTGGAGCGTACTAAGCCCAGGCACTGGACTGGACACTGCAACTTTCGAACGTGAGTGTTTTTGAACTGTCTGACAGTTAGATACGACCACTTTCGTGAAATAGTGCTCACCGTTTGAAGAGAAATATTATTCTTAAACACAACATTGATAACTAAAATTTATCGAATATCGTTTGTATCAAGGAAATATTTTGTAGCGATCATAATTTTAAAAAAATTCTAAGTCGTAGGTTTTCTTCATAGAATGACATTAGCACTTTTAAATTTTAAACTAAATTGTACTAAATTCCACGAATATACAGAAGTTACTTATTTTATAATAAAAGTTTGATATTTAAAATCTTTATGACAATAACATGTCAAAATTAACGGTCATATTTTAATTTTCTCAACAGTGTTGTTTTGTAATTCAATATTTTTAGAATACATTTAGGAACGACCTAATTACAATGTAACTTTGTTCCCTTCATAAGGGGTCTTTCTTTCGCGTAAGTGTAGTATGATTGGGGGTGAGACTAAAAATGCAATACACATTTGTCCATACAAATAAAAATTGCTATAGATGGATGCACAGAACCGAGAGCTAGACTTTTATCGACTAGATAACTCGATTACATCTACGAAGAACAAGTACAAATTCACAAATTTAAGGATTTTTAGCAAGAGAATAACTCATAAACCAATATACTACATTTCTTAATATGATCTAAAGAATGTGTAAAAGCTATCATGAAATGTAAGACACCTATCGTCGACCATGGAAAGAGAGTCTCGGTAGTTTTCCAAAAATATACCCCTTTCGGTATCAGTAATAAGATTAGATGTTACAGAATCTGAATATGTATGTATGTATGTATATTCCTCAGGACGGTGCATTAAGACCAAGATTCTCCCATTCTTTTCTACTTCACTGCTTAAAAATATGAATCATACATTTTGTGTGAAGTGTGAAAAATTAAGTCCTGTCGAAGATCGAGCAGGTAAGATATTCCTGCCATTACTCGCGAGAAAAAGGTGTGAATACATGTCACTCTCCACTCAGGCTCTCTTTTGAGAATTGAAATCTCGGTTCTTAATGAGCTGAAAATTCTGACGTTTAATATTAAATGAGGTGTGTAGCAAAAGGGGTGGAGTGGATGTTTTCTAACAACTTCTTTCAGGTGAAACCTATCCCTCGTTTCAATCCCTAGATATTAGCCCCGCAATCCCCTTTTAAACTTATTCATTTAGACTTTGGTTATTCCCACCCTATCAATTTCACCCTTATATCTACTCCATCAGTCTTTGTGAACATCTCTTACATACACCTTTAGAATTCTACATTTATGCACTAAGCGGATTTTATTTAATTGAATAGAACGCTGCTTCAGAGGTTTACTTAAAAATAATCAGATAATTTCTCACGTTTGTAACACACGGAAGCATTAAGACATTAGAACCTGAAAATAAGCAACACAGAATATTGAAAAGAGAAAATATATCATTTGAAACCCTCATACGTCACTAAAGGTTTGCATATCATTTTAAAAAATTACGTAAATATAAGTGCTGATAAGCATAGGAAATGCTTTGTAGTTCGCAATAAATAAACATAGAATAATGAAAATGGAAATGATATTGATTCATCATACACGTCTAGGAACAGAAAAATGTCGGTAGTGGTGTTTCTATTTACGAATAAGAAATGATTCCGTCCGGAGGCGTAAATGTAAAGAGTATATATATGAAGGTAAATATATGTAAGAATAAATAAAGAAATGAAATTTTAAAAAATATTTTGAAGATCACTTTGAAAATGTGGTTACTCCAAAATATTCGTGTGGCTGTGCTTAGCGGGTGTGATGTAGATTAGAGATGGGAATAGAAATAACTATAAAATCAATGGCTACGGAAAAACATTTTCACAAAAAAAAAATCAGTACATTCAAATTATAGAAATTTGGGGAGGGTTTTTCAAAACTGATATTGTTTTCTGACTTACGAAAATACATATCAGATAAGCCATGAAACCAGTTCTAAGAGCACTATTGAGTGTGAATATCACATTTTTATTAACAATCAATACTGGATCATTTATCAATACCATTGATAAAATATTAAATTCCTTTTTCTTTTTTGCCATGCAATTCTTCCTAACTTTGAAGTTTCTAAACATATTAAATAAACCCAACACTAATACAGTTAATTTGCATATTGGTATTTTGGGTGTCCTTAATTGCTGTCTGACATCAATCACCTGTCAATTTTATCTGAAAAGTGCAATTGAACACTTGAGGTACTTTCAAATTAAACAGTGACAAATATATATTCTACTAAACAAAATGCTAAGATTGCTTAAAAAATAGGTGATTGTGTCTATTATAAATACTATATTCGTACTTTACTAAAGTCCGACAAAGAAATATATTTTGAGTACACAGTTTTTCCTCTCTCACCAGCGCACGTAATTAAGAACGAACATACTCCAAATAAATTGAATATATATTTCGTGTGTCCTGAAGCAAGTATAAATCTCTCCCATCGATTGTCTAAAAACGTAAAATCGTGCGGGAAGCTAATTTATCCAATTCCCCCTGCACTTTTCCCCGTTTTCTCACTCTTTCTCTTCACGATTGCTTCCCACCCACGATCTTGGCAACCAAAACCTTTGCTTCCAACACCCCCGTTTACGACACAATAAAACTAAGCTGGTAAACACAGAGAAAAGCCACTGCAACCATCCTCTACCCTGCCACTCTTTCCCAACCCAAAGCTCGCACTTTGGTCTGGCTCTGTTGATTCAGGCGAACGCAATCACCAAAGACAAATACCGCCCGTTTGCTGCTGCTTAATTGCCTATGTGTGTGATTAAGCAGAATCACAAAAGGAAGGCAGAAAGTGGAGGCTGAAGACTGGAAATTGCGGATGATTATGCGCCCTTAGAGCTTTTTTTGTCGACGTGAGGAGTTCCAAACCGTAACTTCTATCAACTACTTGGATTCTCTTGCTTTTGGGTGCGAGGAACATCTTAAATCACTCGTGAAGCGTTCGTCGCAAGAATATTGTGGAGTATAAGAATATTTTTGGGAATGGAAAATGAATTGACGATATCCATCTTTGTTATAATTTCAACGGAATGGAATCAATGATGGGAGTCAGCGTGGCTCAGTGGATAGAGCACTCAGTGGATGGATGGATGGCCGGGGATCGATCCTCGGTGAGGTGGGGATTTTCATCACGCCTCAACATCCAGACTGGCTCCCAGGCCT
This sequence comes from Laupala kohalensis, assembly GCA_002313205.1. NCBI lineage: Eukaryota > Metazoa > Arthropoda > Insecta > Orthoptera > Trigonidiidae > Laupala > Laupala kohalensis. The sequence goes on from NNCF01126132.1 coordinate 1,254,859, forward strand.
ACTCAGCCTGCTATAAAATGAGTACCAGGATCTATCCTGGAGTCGAACCGGCCGGAGCGTGATGCTGACCACATCTCCTCCTTCTAGTGCCGGGGTCAAGAAATCGCGCGAGCTCTACCCTTCGCGAAGGCCAAAGCCCACAAAGGGCTGTAGTGCCAAACAAGAAGAAGGAATCAATGATGATAGTATATATATCAAGACCTACTTCATCTTAATTCTGATTATCGTGGACATACGATACTCTCTAGTTTGATAAGTAGGTCACAGTTTACATAGTCATATAGGATAATGATGAATCAAAAACGACAAATGACACTAGAATGTTCTATTTGAAGAAGTGTGATTAATTTTAAAACGTTACATATTTTTACCACGGTGGCAGTACGTGACTCGTTAGGGAAATATATTAAAAATGAAGTAAGATCTTTTAGAAACATGAAACATGAAACATGAACCATAAATGTTATAAATCAAACTTTCACAAGTGGAAAAACAAAATATCTGAGATGTAAACACGGTGACCTGAATGTAGCAGGAGTTAAGATTAATAATACAGAGCTCCAAAAGGTTGTCATATAAATATCTTGGATCAATAATTAATAGAAATAATTTAATTGAAGAAGGGATCAGTGAAAAAACTTCATTTGGCGATAAAATTTATTTAGCCAACAAAACACTATTCCAATGCAAACTACAATCCAAACTTGCGAATCTGAAATACTACGGAACAATAACATACCCGTCCTAACCTACGCTGCCGAAACGTGGGTGCATAAAGGAAGTTACTGAGGAAGATATTAGGACCCATTAAACAATACGGTGATGACTGGAGGATAAGTAAAGGTATAGAGCTCAATAAAGTACTCAAATACTGAAATATTGTAAAATAAATCAAAGCCATGACCAAATGGGTCATTTTGGAATACATGTCTTAAGAAAAGTAACAAGGGAGTATATTGGAAAAAAGAGCAAAATATAGATCAAAGGTCAGACAGAAGATGTCCAAAATGATCTAAAATGCATAAAAAATTAAAGTTAGGCATCCAAATAGAAAGGAACAGAAAGCGATAGTTGAAAAGGCTAAAACAACAGAAAGTTTTATGTTGTAGAGTCTATTGAAAACGACGAATATGGTTACAGAAAAATAGAGATAATTATAACAAGTTACCAGTTATACATTAAACATAATATTACTGATGAGTGTTCATGTAAAATGCTTATTCATTCCGATAGGTGGTCAATACACGGAAAGCATTTGAGGTGATTTACATGTACAAAATGCAAAAAAAAAATGTTGTTGCATTATATTTTGTTAAGGACTTAACCTAAACTTTTCATTTTTCTGTGACATGAATCAGGTAACATAATTCGGTGAGAACGAAACAAATTCATTAAAAATATTAATTGCAATTGCTTTATTAAGACTTCAAACTAGACACTTCGTTCACGTGCCGCGTGATATAATTAATTTTTGGTTCCAAGACAAAATGGTAGCTTTTGAAAGAACATGCAAATGTTGTGTGAACTAGCATAAATTGTTTCGGGGTCCCCATTGATCATATTCATGGACGTTTAATGTTGCTGTAAATGGTATATAACTTCACATTATTAATTCTACGGGCAATTTCACCTCACGAATAAAACAAACCTCATTTTCCCACTGCGGCGTTTTGTTTATCCGAGACACCCCGCCACTACCCCCATCCAGTCGCTATACACGCAAAACGAAATCAAGCACCGTAATAGAACTCCATTCAACTGTTCCACGCAGACCTGCGGAACATCCGTCGCAGCAGTTCGAACCTAACCTAAGCGAGCTTTGAGTCTCCAAATTAAAAACACCTCCAAACGAACTTTTCTAATATAAGTTGGCGATGGAAGTGGAGACGGTGGTAAGGACGGATGTGGCGGTGGCCGTGACATGGAGTCTGGTGGAGAATATGTTAGTGGAGGGAAGGGATGACCCTGGTATGGAGACAAAGGATATCGACATTTGGACAAGTGAAGGTGGAAATGGTGATGAAAGGAGGGGATGATGACGGCGTAACAGAAAGAAAGAGACAAAATAGTACACCTACTCCATACAATGAAGTTGTCACCTGTTCGCAGGAAGATATTGGTTGCGAAAATGACTTTACAGATTGACTTATCAGATTCAAAGAAAAAATATATTGATAAGGGACATGAAACTTTCAGTACTCTTGACAGAAGTCGAACCTTCGTCCTTAGGCTTACTATGAGGTTTAAATCTTTTGGAAACACATGGTTTGTTAAACTTCATGACGTGAAATCACTTTATAAATTTCAAGGCGGTACCTGCATCTTATCTGACGCATTGTAAAGTGTAGGTGTATTTTGGGATTCATGCCAAAATTACTGTAAATATAAATTATGGGAAGGGGAATTCACATTAATGAATACTTTTTTACTAGATATATTTTACTTAATTGCGATTTGATACAGAATATTGTGCAAAATCGCAAAATCCACGTATGTTCAGCTCAGTGTGTCAACTATTCTGCGGTAAACATAAAAATCTCCGAGTTATCGTCACGTAAATGTTTATGAGTAAATTTTGAAAGAATACTGACAAGAGTAAAAATAATGACCAAGATGACAACAAACCGATTTACTACCATTATATCCATAATTTGACCCAGACATCAATCCTAGGTTACGATTTAGTACCGTGCCGTAGATCAATTATTTTCTCAGTGGAAAATGAACAAATACACAAATGATAATAAGCCATACGATAAAATCATAAAGAAGACCAATTTGCCTTCCAATAACTTGAGGAAGCTCTAAACATCACATGATATAATTTGTCAAAATAGTTTACAAATGAAGTACGTTTGACGCTAGATTGAATAAGCACCCAACTCACAACATTCACTCATACACGATGAAACATTATCACTCTTAATTAGTGAAGTTTGACAAATAATTATAATCCTTCATGTCACACAAACAAATAGAACGCAAGAACAATGTGTCTGCGTATTTGTTTCAGTGTAAGGAATTATGTCAGTAAAGGCGATTTTTTTCAAAGCATGAAATGCCAAAACGAAAAACAGTATTTGAATAGAAAAAAAAACTTCTTCAAACCGTTATAGTTACGGCTGCAAAATATATTAGATGGAATTCAAAACTACAGAGACGTAAGGAGTGTAGCAGATGAAACGCGGGTTATCTCCGTCTCATATACTACACGCTAGAAAGTTTTAACGTCCCAGAAAGGCATGTGCAGTACCGGACGGATATCAACACTTACAGGCTTAGAAGAACTAGAGTCGGAGTGTATGTTACCATATTTTTTCTGGAAGTATGAAAAATGCCGACCGCAGTGACTCATTCCATGATGGGACGTTTGTCTGATAATGCGCTTTTCCTTCTTTTCTTCTGTTTCAATAAATTGTAATTTCTCGATATATAAGAACTGTTGACTTCCATGATTTCGTCGTAATAAAGTAATTAAAATTAACTTAAAATTTCTAAAGGTATTTAAAAAGTTTGGCAATAAATTGAAATTGAAATACGTCGTTCGTAGGAACAATGATAATGTCGACGAAATGGCATAATCACGACCCCTATGTCCAATTAAGGTCTCAAATTCCTTGTTAAGCGAGAATGTCTATAATTCTGACTACGTATTACATAACATTCAGATAGAGGTAATATCTCTAAATGTTTCACTAAAATACTGACGTTGATGAGCACGTGGTAGTTAACAAGGACAAAACACTCGTAAAAACTTACCAAATCTTAATACATTTAAACATCTCATATACTCTGACCAAGCATAAGTATTGCAAGGGGCACATTTCCTATCATTAGATCATGAAGTACATATCAGGGTAAATATAGTCTAAGTTTTTTCGAATAATGCGTTTTAGCGTTCAATCGCTTTCAAAAAATAAACGTTTTTCAAAAATTGAAAGGATGGTTCCGAAGCCTCCATATGTCACCTGTGTACAATACGTTTTATTTCTTTTTGTGTTGGACGCAGTAAAATTGGTCATATTCCTTTAAATTTTACAAACTTCTTTAGTATAATATTAAGTATTTCATTGGCTTTTTAAAGACGTATTATTTTAACAATCGAATAAAATTTTCTTAGAAGCCAACCCTTCATTAAGTTCGGTGCTTTTTTCCGAATATTTATTATGATGTTATGTTATGACCAATGAAAACCTTCGAAAAATAAAATAAAACATACGATTCCGACAGAAACCATAACTGCAAAATAAAATAAGCCAAACTTCTCTCTGCCACGAGCAGCGAGCAGTTAAGAGGAAAAAGGCTGCCACTACAGATCAAAACGAGTCTAGATAGCGCAAGGGCACATCGCATAAGAACGTAATCGGAAACACAGAAGTGCCTGGCAGCTACCATGGTCGCCAACAGAGCGGTGTTCCATATCTGATGGGACGCATAAAACTGTTTTACGCCACGCATTCAGGCGCAGCACGCCTCGCGGACGACAGCGGAACTAAAAAACCAACACACGAACGAAAAAAGGAAAAAAACAACGCGCACAATGGATAATTGATAACAGGCACAACAAAGGGATATTAGCAGGCGATTAAAAATTACGACTGAATCCGTTTCAAAAGAGACGAAGAACACTCCGACCCGTTCACAAAAAGGATTTATTTCCAGATAAATTGGGTCGTCGTCATGATATGATTGGATAATGAAATTTGTCGAGGAGTGGTTGAATTTATTACTCCGATTCACACCATAGTTTTTAAGATTTTGCTTCATCGTCGTTTGTAATACGTATAGATGCAAAGTACTTCAAATACTCTACAGAAGTCAGTTAATGTTTTAATCGTATCAGTTCAAAAGTTCTAGAATAACAGCACTAATTGAACATCCTTTCCAATACAATATGAAAGCAAAATATATATTGAAAAGACAAACAAGTGTAAATCATATTTTTGCGAGAAAAGAACATTTGTTTGAAAAATTAAAATTTAAGATGTTATCCACAATATGCAGTAGGATTCAGAAAGATCGAACAGCTCAAATGGGTGATTCTACAGAAATGGGGAAATTAGTGGCACACAAAGGAGTGAGATCCTTTAACAAACACTTCACGTTATCATCAGATCCAACGCGTGTACACAAGGCAACTGAGGTTATCGAGCAATGAAGTAGGTTACATTGGTTTCGACTGAAACCCACAGAGTTGCCACCACATCAACCGCGCCTGTAAGACCACCTTTACCTTGACAAGCATGAATTTAAAAAAAAATTACACAGGAATGAAACATGAAATAACAAAGGAGTGAGGCAACAGTCGTAAATAAATGATCTGTTATGTACATCGAATCTGATCATGTTAAATGACTTAATTACTTTATACCAATATGCTGAGCCACCAAAAAAATTGAAAAATTGAAAAAAGCCAAACCTAACTGAATAGGGTGTTTCGGACATATATTTACCAATTTCTGTAGAATAACCCAAATATATCCTAAACGAATTAAAGACTTGAAACGCGTTTGTCACTAAGATAAGGCGTGACGTCGAGCTCATAATTGGACTATGTGTTGTTATTTCGTAGGATTCGTGACATATTTGTGAGATAGATAAGTAGGTACAGGAAGATTTAAAGAAAACGTGAGAGGCTATAGAGAAGAAAGGCTGAAGATCGATGGCAGTGGAGAGCCATAGTGAAGGACGCCAAGACAAAACAATAAGGACTGTACGGCTACAAAAGAAGATTGGTATTTATTTTAACTACAGTGATAACATTTTTATTGTTTTTAAATGGAACTATGCATTCAGCGATTCTTTTAAGCTCAAGAAAAAAAGAAAAACAATATAACAATTTATAAATTTGGACGAAGAACAGTGTGACAGCATCACGGATTTTTTTCTCATTTCCGAATATACTGGCTGAAAACAGAATAACCTCATCACATGGTACGAAAAGGCCTTGCGGCATTTCACTTTTTTGCGAGTCAGTGAAGTGTGTTCTGATATGTAGTAGTAACCTTTTTCGTAACTTCTTATTCCTCGTGACAGAAGTTAAACCAAACTCTTTGTCATCATTTCCCTAAACATTTTTTTTTTCAATATTTATTACTAGTTGAGAGTTTATTACTAGCCGCGTCTTTATTCGTGTGAATCGTGTGTTTATTGCGTAAATATTCCTTAATTAATCGCCATAAACATCTCGCAACAGAGAACAGCACCTCCATCACTTCGCCGAGCGGTAGTGTGGGGGTTCGAACATAGTCAGGGTGATCAAAGAGAGGTTTCAAGATGAAGTTTCCCTTACTTTCTGCAAATAAATGTCGGTTCGGAACCATAAAATTCCCGGAAACCCAATATATCTTTTTCCCTATTTACAACATCTCCCTAGTCACGGTTATGTGGAGGAGGACTGAACCACGCCGTAAGACATGAAATAAATAAATAAATAAAATTGACTTAGAATTCATAAAACATTGTAAATACTATAACATAGTCCTGTACTTTCCGCGTCGATACCTGTTTTAGATAATCAATTACGCTCATCTACGTTTACTTGTGTTAATAATCATGATCTCCATGTCTTTTTTTTTCTTTTCGTGTCAATACAGATAGTCTAGCAATATGACACATCTTTACCAGGAGACTTCTACAAAAACAATTTGCAAAAAATCTTGTGAACAGATTGTAATGAATTAAGCTGGATTGTAATTCTCTGCGGAAATATAATTTGGGAGATAGTTTAATAGCATTTACTAGGAGTTTATGAATAGTTATAATCGATAAATATTTATTTACCCCCCAGGGGACTTACATCGAGTAAGTACGTGTTTGGCGAACACGGGGCCCCGAGCTGAGTCTGGCATTGCTTCCACTTGCTTGTGCCATCCTCCTTCCTTTCTCTTTTCTGACCTTCCTTAGTCACCTCTTGTTCTTTTCGATCCCGACGCTACTAGGTTGCGAGGGCTAGGGTATCGTTCATTTTCTTCTTTCCTCTTCTTCTTCTTCTTTTTTTAAAAATGTTATTAAGTAAAGTCGTGAGATATGGCGGAATTTGAGTTTTGAGTTGTATTTCAGGAGGGTTTTTAGTGGGTATGGCTGAGTCATTCGGCGAGTCCCACACGCGGGGAGAGTCATGTTGGCTCTCCCTAGTGCGTAACTGCATTTTCCCTACCTGTACAAGTTTTCAGGGCTCTAATGACCTTTGATGTTGACGAGCCCTAAAGCCCCACAAAAAAAAAAAAAATATTTATTTACATTCACAAATAAATTAGTTGTTAAATTTGCAATGCTATGCTCAATGTTACATTAAAATTAATTGTTAAATTCGTTGATAAAATTGAGTTATATTTTTCACAGTTCTAAAAATATTCTTCTTCGAATAGAACTAAATGAGATATGGAATAATGGAACCATTTTATTTTATGATGTCAAATGTACGTACACAATTCAATATCCTATGTTTCCACAATTCACAGTACTTGAGAAATAAATCGTACACTTCAAATATTTATAGAAAGAAGAGATTGTGTTTTCGGGAATTTATCCGGTAGAAGAGGCTCTACAACATACTCGTGGCATGAAAATGGCAGAATGAAAACACATTGTCGCTAAGAACATCGCTTTAAGCGACAGGTTGCTGAAGAACGAGTTCGGACGAAGAGTAAACACTTTTTTGGGCTCAAACGATAACACTCATTATCACGCAGTCTTGCATGAGAGGAAGGAGTTTTTTATATCAAAAAGTTGACAGGCGGTGTCACTTGGCGGAGAAGATGAATGATCATTTCAAAATGAAAAAAAAAAAAAGTTCGAAATCCTTAACGATTGGAGTATCATAATTTTCCGTGTTTGTGGTTTAATCTCCCTAATTAGATTCAATTGCCAGAATGTTCCGAATATATTTTATATTATTCACACAATTTTTGTCAGCGACTGGTAAAACGCTTTGACGGATGATTGATGCCTGGTGACTCACGAGTACGTTAAAAACTATTAATGTAAATAAAGCGAAACTTACGAATCAGGAATATATTTTTTCTACTTACTATAATTTATTCCATTGTTGCAAACAATATTATTAACTTTCATATTGTTACTCAACGTTTACAAGAAAAGATAGTTCACGGAAAGTTTTACAAATGAATAAAAAATAAAAAATTAATTTATTCCTTTAAAAAGGAAGTAACTGATTTCTAACACGTGCAGTCATTAATATGCATTGTAATAAATTTTTAATCTTAAATTTTGTATCTCTTATTAAAAAGGAAAAAATATTTCTGATTACATTTCGATTACACATGTTAACACTATGTCCGAAATTGGATACTGTATAATTCTGATTTAATTTGCTTTTATGAAGTTAACTGACACGGAGATAATCATACATTGTATTTTAATATTAAATGTAACCCAACATTACCCATATAATAACAACATTTGATGATACCAAGGGAATAACGAAAACAATATTTAATAGTGACATTACGCCACATATTAGTACAATAAAGATCATGACAACCCCCAATTTTTTCACACCAAAAACAGCACGGTGCGTGATAAAATATACATGAAGTTTATTAAATTACATATTTAGGTTTACCCCACTACACGATTAATTATGCATTATGTAAACGTGTAGAGGGAAAGAGTCAGCAGGGCAGTGAAACATAACAAGGCAGTGGTTTTATTTCGTTTGACAACAGTTGGAACCATCGAAAATAATGTATACTATTACAAATAATGTGGCAAGCTGTTACGCTTGTGCTTCAAATTCAGGCGGATGTATCTATAATATAAAAAGTATTCATAAACAGGATGATTAAATAAGAACATTCATGTCAAATACCTCCTAGCGAGATGTTTTCACTAAGATCGTCATGATTCGTAACGATTGTTCAGTCGTGACGTTGAGTCAATAATCTATCGTATTCAAATGGTTAATAAGTTTTTTAATAAAAGAGAAGTGACGCTAACTTTGATTGGAAACATTCAGTTGAAAATATGTTTTCATTCAACGCTTCTTTGAAGATCATGAAAAGACAAATACAAATTTATTGAATTTGAACCAATGTCTGCAGGGCCGCGAATATCTGAAAAACAGTTTGCTATAATGACGTAAGTGGAAGTCCCAGGAGTCTTCATCCCGGCACATAGCAAGGTCATATTTTCGGAAATATAATTGATGAAATTCAGAGAGTATAGGTTTTTTGGAATGAAAATGGATCTAACATGCTTGTATTTTCAAGTGAGATTGTTTTTGACCTTTCTTAATGATACAATTAAGTATGCTTTATGAAACTTGATTATTTAATAATAATGAATATTATTTAATATTATAAAACGTTCTCCAGATGACCTCATGAAACATAATGAAAGGATTGAAGTTATGTATCTTTGTCGAAAATAATGCAATATGGCGGCTTAACACAAACTGCTAAACTTAATTTAAGTAATATCCGAATAAAAATTAATAGTCACTAAAGCGACTATTTGCTGTAAATAATACAAGTTAGTAATCCAACAGACTAAGACACAAGGTATTCATTCCACACGCAGAAAGAAAGGATTAACGCCACATGAGTAAGTGAATTTAATTGATGACCGATGCAGGCGAAAAAATTAAGTTTAAAAGTATATATAAAGTATAATATACATTAATAAATAAGTATACTAATCAATCATTTATTAGAAGGAGAGCAGTTACAAATCTATGACTATGCTGTCTATATTGAGGACAATAAACTAATTTACTGCTGCAATTTTACGATGAATTAATAAACACAGCGCGTTACCGTTCATGTGCTTTTTTTTTTTTTTTTTCTAAGGTTACATCCCCTCTGAGAAAAGTGACATGGCTTGGAGCATATGTACTAAATTTTTACCTGAGAGCTTTTTGGTAAGGTAATTTTCGGTAAATGGTCACTACTCCTGGATTTTATTTATAATACATTTTAATATAGGTAATATTTATAAAAAAATTATTTGTGCAAAAATATTTTCTTTTATGTACAAGTTCATCGCTTTTTCTACAATACTCTTCAATTCTTGCAATTATGTTGTGATGAAATAACAATGATAACTTTGATGGTCTTAATGATTAGCATTGGTTAATAAATTTGTAGTCGGAAATTTATTTCCTTTTTGCAAAATCTATGTACGGAATGAATTGTCAATGACAGGAAAGTGAAATTATTTATTTTACTTTGATAATATGTTAGTTTCGTTCAATATTTTGAATTCATATATTACAAAATTCATATATGTAAATTAATAATATTGTACTGAATTTTCTTCTTCATTCGAATGACTTTTTGATCCACTCATGAAGCAAGTGATTAGCCATAGGATGAAGCCCCATAATTCAGTTAAATTTTCAATGCTATCAATAAGCACCAAGTTATTCTATTGTATACAAGATTTTTTTTCTAAAATAAATTTTTATTGTCCAAATAACCACGTTTTTGTAAATGTAACAAGCATTAGGTATCATAAATAATTCAATTCATAGGTTATGAAAACCAATAGCCTTTGCCGTAGTCCGCAGTAATTTCTAAATAAGATTGGTCGATTTGGAGTAAGATCCGCTAGTTTTCTCCTCTTCAACAATTTGTTAATCTAGAGGTGTCAATAAGCTGTGTTGCCTCAGCTTTCCTTTGGTTGTGAAGACTTTACACAAGAGTAAAAAACGTAATAAGTGAGATACGCGTAATATCCATTTCTCGGAGATATCATAATCTGATCAAACCGCTCTAAAATTACCTGAGTCAAATAAATACTTGACAAATATGATAGGGAAAGTCAGATTATACACTGGAATGAAGAACTTATTTTTAAGCAGGTGAATTTTTCTTACAACATCAAAAATAAAAATAGAATCAAATGTGTCTCATTCAGAGTTTCGCAAAATATTTACGAACATATCTTGTGAAGGAAGAACATTAGACTTCATCTATGATGATAACTTTCGGTCTGGTGAAAATGGAGACAAGCCGGGAATCGAACCCGGGACCACTGAATTGATAGGAGGGGTGTTAACCACTACACCACCTGTTTGCCTTCCACAACTGCACACCACTTCCACCCAGACCTAAACCCCGGAAGACCTGAGCCGCATCCCAATACAGGAGATAAGTGAACCAGACGGCACACAACGCTGTGGGCACTTTATTGCCGGTTTCACACGTACCTACGTATTAAGGTTCATCATGTACATATTTCTTCAATGTACTCTACACGTGAGAAAGATATGTGATAACTTTCGGTGAGATGAAAATGGCGACGAGTCGGGAACAGTTGTGTACAGTTGTGGAAGGCGAACGGGTGGTGTAGTGGTTAACACCCCTGCGATCAAAGCAGGAGGGCCGGGTTCGATTCCCGTCTCGTCGTCATTTTCACCTGACCGAAAGTTACCACATATCTTCTCCACGTGTAGGGTACACGGAAGATATATGTTCATCTATGATGTTTCTCATTGCTTAAATTTTCGTTTCTTTCGATTATATTTTGATATATTGCGAATATCATTTCTGCTACTCTCTAAAATTTGGTGAATCGAATAAACTCGGTGAAGGACGTACGTTTTTGTTTCTTTGTTTGTTGTTCTTATATCAAATATTTTCGTTTAATGAAACATTTCAACAATCTGCTTTAAAATGTTACTAAAGGGAATAATTATTAATTTTAAAACTCCGTTTTTACATATTACTCAACCGAGTTATCTTAAATTTGGCCTTGTATAAAAGTTCGAAAACTGGTATCTATGAAGTTTCCGGTACAAGAAACTTCCTGATCTTATTATCATAAAATTTTCCACTAATCAAAACGAAAAATTGACTTCTCCGTGTAATTAGTTCATTGAGCAAGTAATCAACTGCTTAAATAGTCACTATGTATTGCTAGTGTAACCTCCACTAACTATGGGTTTCATGGTTACATCCAATTCATTGAACAGATTTTTTTGTCGTACAGAAATGCCATGTATGAAATGGAATGTATGAATAAAACGGATCAGACAAAGTGAGCAAATCGTTGTGGAAAAGAAAAACATAATTTTCATATGAACCAAGCTCGATCATCCTTATACACGATACATAACAAAATAGCGGGAATAATATTCGTCTCGAGGTATGGTTACCAACGCGCAGGAAGTCCTGTAGAACTAATAACTGCCTGTCAACTCCCATCATGTTCAGCGTTTCGTGTGGTCGCTCCGCTATAGCGACTGGTCAGTTTGAAACTAGAAAAGTTCAACGTTCTCATGCAGTAGGTTTATGGAAGTATGGATCTTATATGGATAGAAATGTATCATTCTGAAGGGGTTAAAGCAAAGAGTAATCTAGTGTTAATAACATATGTTCCGGTAGCGTTTCGGTCTATAAATTTTATTTGTTGTATATTTATTAGAAGTAAATATAACACTATATGTGAAATGGAATATTTCGAAATAAATAAACATTTGTTTCCTTATTCTACCTGAGCTTGCTTTTATTGAGCTTTTTATTTGAGGCAATTTATCCCCGTATACTAATGAGAAGGTATTATTTTATACAGTGACACTGTTTCATTTTTCTTTATTTTGAGTTAGGAAAATCAGTCTCGTCGATGAAGTTGATATCGTCTGGTTCAATAAACGAAAAATAATGAATAACAGAAATTGGCATAGACACTACTTCACTCCGCCCACTCGCACATCGTCTAAACATCGGTTTGCCAGAAGTTTACTATGCGGTACATTAATTTCTTCCATGTAACCACATGAAGAGAAGGCAAAAGCTTCCGAACAGGTGAAAATAGTGATGTACCGGGAATCGAACCAGGGACGCTATAAACAGAAATTAGGCGCATGTGGTATTGTCTGCCATTTGGGTTCACTTATCTCCTATCTGGGAACATGTGTGTCAGAGGTTCCGGGATTAGTTCTGGTTGGAAATGTATACAGATATGGAAGGTGAACAGGTAGTGTAGTGGATAACAGTTCAGCGATCAAAGCAAGGGTCCCGGGTCAAGGGCGTTGTTGCCATTTTCACCTGGCAAAAGTTATTACAGTACTTTTGCGAATGTGGTCACAACAAGCAACGTAGGTCAAGTGAGTAGTCTGTGGACTCAACGCTTGGCAAATGTCACATTTCTCAATGGTTGAGCTTCTCTGGATTATTTTCTGAAATCTCAGAGGATTATTCTAATATCACGTCTTTGTGTTTCAGGAGAAAAAAGGGAGAAGAAGAGGGTGAAAAATGTGGTGATAAACAAGCCTAAAATCATCAAGAAATACACAGAAACTTTATTCTGTTTCGACGCCAGAACAATTTCAAATAGTCTTAAGTTCGGGTATCCTCTAGTATTATGCCCATTTGACTAAGATGGACGATCGATATCTGCAGTTCAATGTGTGATCGACTGTGACTTCACGAGTTGGCGCATGGCGACGCAAAGCATGGTTTCGACTACAGAGATTCATTGTGTTTGACTCGCCCAACTCGCCTTCTGCCTCTGAAGAAGATGATTTCTTCCCAAGATCGTCTTCAACCAGGCACCACGCATCTCTCATTGACCTCATCACAATTAATCGGACCACGAGACGATTCCATGGTCAAGACCACCATGTGCACTTGCATAGTTTCGACACGAACTTCCGGTCCTTCAACATCAGCTAAACTTTATTCCATCAACTAAACTTCATAAAATCAACATCAATCCAATGCCCTCTAGACTGTACAACAAGGCATTTGGAGAATCACATCATCATTTCATCGCTGCAACTCATCCAGATTTCACCAAGCACTCAGTTTTGTATGATATTAATTCTTCATGGTTTATTTTGCTAGTTGAAATTTTATGTCATTAAACTATTTTGTTGGCACTTCTATCTCTCAACCCCCATCTCATCCACCTACAATTTTTGATCCTTCGAAACCTCTTATCGCCACACCGAATGTTCCTCAATTCTCCCTTAAATTCAGTATATTGTTCAGTTTACTGACAGTTTCTTTAAACATATTTTACGAAATTCAATATTTTTTCTCTATTTTGTAAAAATGTATAGTTAATGTGAGCGTATCTTTCTTTGTAACCTCTTTATTTATTCTCGTCGTATTGAACTGAATTTGAAAACTACGATTGATTATCATAATATCAAATTTTATAATAATATGTTTATAATACGTCAGAGAAAAACGTTTCACCTATTTAAGTTAAAAGATAGTGAAAGACTAATCATACAACTAATTAAATATAGTTATCACAATCAACATGATGAGAATCGCAGAAATATGAAAAAGTAACTAATTCTCGACCACTCTGGTGGTTCACGAACTAGCGTGCTTGCTTGTCACCTGGTCACTCCGGGTTCAATTATCGGCGGGGCCAGAAAAAAAGTCTTAGCTTTTCACTTTAATGCCCCAGTTCATCTATAGGAAAGGAAACCCTTATTCTTCTATCTACATCCTACTACTCCTAGTATCACTCTTACCATTACTAATTTCTCCTGCAAACAACTTCGCACGGGTCAAGTTGTTGATAAACCTAGCTAAGCAGTCCACCAACTAACAATAGCCCTTTCACCCACCTCCTACATTCTATCGCCTCATTTAGATAAGCTTCAATAGCTCGCTACATTTTCCATTTTCTGATAGAACCACCCTGAAAATTTATTTCCCTGTATGGAATTTCCCTTCGGACGATACCCGTTTGCATTGAGGGTGCAGCAATATCCTCGTGACGTCAGCGTGTCGAAAAGCGACCAAGCCTTCCCCACAGATTGCTACTCTCCTCCACTCTGAGTGCTTCTACTTTGCATCTCTCCGCACCACGAGCACAAAAAACAGCCCAACTGAGCGATCGGCTGGATGACACACACATGGCGACCACCTGCCAGAGGTATGACCAAGAGGACGTCTTTTCAAAGAGTTTCTATAATCTATTGGGTATTTACCAGATAACCGGAACGGACCCCAAACGCAAAACCGCTTCAGAAATCATCGTTTTTCTAGGAACACAACAGTTATTTGAAAACCAGAACCAGGCGCAAAAAATTATTGCATCCTTCATTTCTTGATTTACTATTTACATATCGACGTAAATATAAAACCAGGAATAAAGTGCACGGGTCGTAATTATAATTATGAATCCATCCTGTTAGTTTACAGTGGAAGCATGTGTAGTACAGTTTAGAAATGACGTTTTAATTTTACGACTTGCCACAAAATAGAACTATAAATTATTATATTATTATATTTATGAACAGACCTATCATTAATGTTTGTGTAAAATAAACAATGCCACTTCAAAGCGATATATTGTCATTCACTTCTTATGAGCAATGATTATTTACTAGAAATTAACATTATAATTCAATAAGCTACACTCGTACATTTCTGTAACTCAAAATAATAATATATTATTTTGGAACCGAAACTAAAGTAAATTGTAACGTAGCAAAAGTGAATAATTACCTATAAAAACAGTTCAATTTTATCTGCCAAATAAAATCATTGATCAATAGTTGGTGATAAATGAAAAATCAACAGTTGTTGTGTGGCAACCGAAGCATAAATACATAAAGGGTAAGATATAAACTGATACTGATAGTAGCGAGAAGAAATTAATTCGATTAAGGTATTGTGAAGTCCTTTATTGGACATTACGTAGAAGAGTGAATAAATAGGAACTCGAGGATTTAACTGTACCCACTTTTCATTGGTTGTGGTAAGAAGTCGTTGCGTAAGTGTACCGGAAAAGGACCCATATTTTAATTCCTTCCAGGATCTCATTTGTTCTCTATTTCTACAAGCATTCTGATAAAAATTCGGAACCATGGTAATTTCACTATTTTCTGTCCACGTCCGTCAAAAACTTTCTGTGTGTCTTTTCAGATCGCTGAAATAATTGAAACAGTTCCATTATCATTTTTGTTGTACAGCACCAAAAACTGACCGAGCTGGAAGGGGAATTATTCAAAATGTGAGTTTAGTATAATCACGCATGTTCTGTTCTATTGGTATTCCGCCCCTCCCAACCAACTCGACTGGCAGAGTATTCCTCATTCCCATCCTCCAGTAAGAGATCCAATGTTAAAATTTAAAAACATTCTATGTAGCCATTTAAATTAATCGCAAAGTTAATAACATTGTGCCAACCACAACCCATCGAATATGATAAATAGATTTCCTGGTCATAATTCTTTTATTTTTTTACAAATATTTCACATACTAGTTGATAAATAATAAAATGATGGTCTTGTACACCGATGCGGAAAGATCGTTATCTGGTAAGTATACGGCAACTATTTGTTACTCTTTTTTTACAGTTGTTGAATGTATAACTAAAGAATAATTTTCTCTTGCAAGTAAAGTATTTTCAACCAAATTTAATTTGCTTCCGCATATTCTCAAACTGGATGGTAAAAGTGATAAAAAGTAATTATTAAAATAAACAACTTATTATATCGTGTAATTCAATACAAAAACACTAAATCGAGAAGATGAGTCCATAAAACTCGTTCTTATGTTTGTGATCTACTGGATTGCTGCGTTTACGAGTTGTGGTCCATATGACTAATCGCGAGACAAACCGAACAGTAGCGAGAATCTCGGCTCTAAAGGTCCACGAAGAGTCGATCCATCGAAAGTGTTCGTGAAAATTTACTGAAATAGTACAGAAATAGGGGGCAACTGAAGTAGGGAAAATACAGTGGCACAAGTAAACGCAAAGAGTTACTTGAATAAACCCTTAATTTTGGGATAAAGAAATATATAACCATAGCAAAAAGACAAGAAATATCAAATCAAAGGATGAGAAGAGTGGAATCGTAATGGGTATTTTTATGTTGAAATAAATATTTTTATGAAACCATAATCTGCAAGAAAGGTATATGATAAATCGAAAACTGCAGAAACTGAGGCAGATATCTGATACATAACCATTAAAATTCATTCGAGATTGCAAATTACTTCAAACATACCAACTGTAATTCAAGAAAAATTGCTGGAGCAAAATCGGATGATTCCCAGGGATCCTTTTTTAAGCTGGAAAGTGCAGACTATGAGTAATAGTGTTGTAAAGGAGTGACTCAGGAGGACAAGATTGCAAAAGATAATCTACTTGGAATTTATAGAAAACGAACACGAACGAAAGAAGGGAAAAAATTGGAAAAAATATTTGTAGAGATCTATTTAGAGAAAATTTATGTGAAGTAGAAAATTTATTACTCCTGTAGCGCAATACTTGGTTTTAATATTTTATCAGTAATTTAGGAACTTCAACAATCGAGTTGACTAATAATGTTATTTTGTCGTACTATGTTGGAATCTGATAAAGCATAATACTCATTAAAAAACCAGCATTCGTTCCAGATGTATCATTTAATACCCGCAAGGCATTTCTGTTTTGCATCCTTCGCATAAAAAGCAGGCGGACGGGTCCTCCGATAGATGCGAGACTGAGGGGCGCGCGCCGCGGGAACCTGTCCACCGCAGATTAGCGCCGCGGGGAAGCACCGAATCGCAAGGAAGGCAGCAATGCGGTGATTATTGTAATCGATTGGGCGTTGAAAAGAGCTCCACGAAAGTGTTCTCTTGCGCCGGAAACGCGTGCACTGTGTGAGGACAGTTATTAACATCATCAGAGCAATTGTTGGTCGTCGACGCTGATATTAGCATGAGGGTTAAGATGTGGTTACGGGAGGAAGAAACATTAGGCTGACTGTGTAATACCGGTAATGAATTTCACAGTTCTTTTCAATGGGACGAAGAGACAAGTGCATTGATGTTCGGTTTCTTCGGTCCATCTTTACTAAGGTCCTTCTCACACGGGTTGACAATTGCTCGAAGCTCTTGTCATAGAAATCAAATGTTTTGAATACGTAAATACACAGAGACATCACCTAATAACTTGAAAAACAATTTAATGCTAATTGTTTTAAACAAAAATAACGAATCTTCAATTCCTTCTTACGATAAAAATTAAAATATTGATAAATGGAAATGTATTTTAATTACATTCTAAATATTATCAACAAGAAGTGCCCAAAACTACTTTCAAAATAAAAAGAACGACGACATGTCGATACACGATAACAGTTTGGATCGAAGTGACATTTGATGCTCCTATATCATTTGAAATTATAATTTAAAAGAAATTATACCAGTTTTCAGTTCGATGGGAGTTTTTCCCAGATTCAATGCCTATTCTGATTGCTTTGTGACTCTTACCGCACTAAATTTATGCCATGCGAAGACAATAATAATAAATTAAGTTGACCGCATGATTTAAAACCTGTTTTATTTCTTTTATTATACCATTTAGCAAGACGACCCGGGCTAGATTCCCGGCTCGCCCCCATATTCATATAGCTGTAGTCTTCACTTAAATTCTGTGCTTGAAGGTACACGGAATTAATAGTTGAGATATAATATCCGTGTTGACTTAAGTCAAGTGGCCAACTATTCATGAAACTGGGAAATATTCACCAAAGTTGTTCTAATTAATTAATAATCCATTCCACTGATTTTACTTTTGAACAAGGACCATTATTTTGTGATTTTGAAACTTGATAATAAGTTTAGATTGTATTTTGACTCTCCCTCAGAGAAGGGTAGCATTGTTTTCAGTCACGTGATGCAGCTGCCATTTCCGTTAGAAAAGTATTTTCCACAGTTTTTGGTGAATTATCCTTGTAAATGCTCCGTAAGGTATGAAAATCTTAACGTCATTTCGTTTCTATTTTCATTTGCTATGTTTTGGTTGTTGTTTTTTCGCTATGCTAAGCCGGTACTTTTGTCAAGATATCAAAAAATATTAAAAAAGTGAAAGTTTCTGCATATAGAAACTAAGATAAGCTAATAGTAATTTTAAGTCAAATAATTCAAGTTTCTGCGCCGTGAGGGTATGAAAATTCATTGTCACTGGATACGGAAAGGTTCATATGATCATTTGAAACATTTTTGGAGAGTACTTAAACCTAGCCGTACTGATACCTTAAATGTATCTAGAATCATTTTAAAGCTTTCAATCGTGCACGGGAAATATATTGAAGATTTCTCTTACCTTTGTTTGTGAATGATATCCAGATTTGGCTCCTTTCTTCAAGTGTTAGAAAATACAGTAAATAACCCCTAAAAGTCTATAATTGATTTACATAAACTATAGAACAGAAGTCTAAAGTAATTCAATTTTTATAATCCAATTTCGTTTTTATGAGAGACAGGAAACGATTTGTCAGGCAACATATTTGCACGTACTACACCTGTCACAAACGTTTACCAACTAGAAGAAACACGCGAACTCAGTTGAACTCATCTTTGCGGTGAGGTAATTGGAAAGCGGGAAGAGAAGCTTACTAATTCAATTGTTTTGTCTTCTGTTGTTTGATAGTCATCATGAATGGACATAATAGATTGTTCTTACCCAAAGAAGAACAAAATTACCTACATTTTTCTGCTGTGTGCTGCCGGGTCTTCTTAAGTGAATCTAAATCTTAATTGCACTATGAGACAGTCGGACAAGGTTCCCCAGTCCCGCACATAATGCGTTTTTCAGACGAGCATCTACAAAGAAAACATAATTACCCTGTCTTCCGCCTTAAAGCAATATATGTCGTACCAAAGTCCAAAACAAAAGAAAGGAATGTAACTTGAGAGGAGAAAAATAGAAGTACATTCTTTAACCCTCAGTGAACACTATGAGATATTCCTCTGTAATATACATTACTTATTCAGAGCATTAATGCATGGCACGTATTACAGGTTCTAATAGTTTCAATGATTTTTTCTCTACACGGTGTACTGTCTTAATTCTTAATACGAATTTATCTTGTAATTAGTATAGAGAAGAAATCTACTCGGTACGTGTGTTAAATTTTCATGCTGAGAATAAAGTAATAGCAATTGTATGTAATCCAACTGACAAGGCTGTGTTACTTTCTGATAAACAATTAAGAAAAGATAACTTATAAATAGTACGTAAAATACAATAGACACATTAGGGAAAGAATGTCAATCGCAGAATAGACAACAACACCAACGTCAGGAAGCAATTTATGCAATTTTACCTAACACGAATTGTCCCTAAACCTGAAAAATTCATTGGAAGAATTTTTTTTTGGTATGTCGTATTTTACTGAATACACGTAGATTAGAGATTTGTCTTAGTATTTTGTCTTCATCGCATTTTTTCTTCATTTTAGTTTATTATCCCTGTGCCGTGTTCATCAGGCCATTACCGGGGTCATGGGATCGTATATATTAACAACACGGTGATCAGTATTTTCCCTATACTAAATAAATTGTTCTGATTAAAAATTTGTAAAATTGACCTAAGAGAAATTCTTTTTCATATATATATATATATATATATATATATATATATATATATATATATATATATATATATATATATATATATATATANATTTATTATATGTAGTGTCATCAACCTAACCACACGTTTCAGGAATCTGGTAGGAAAGAACTTGAATTGTTGAGGAATGTAAGGTACCGATATTGGTCTGGAATACATAAGAGACTCGCCACCTGAAAACCTCAGACTGTTCTATCTGGGAACCAAACACACAATCAACAAGACGTCCATACGTTGACAAGACGCTATCTGTACGTCACGGCTGTCGGTAACTTTTCTTGTTGTCAAAGGGAAGGAGACAATATTGATAGAGGATCCTGCACTATTATATTCAAGTCAATGTCATGTTAACATTTATAAAAATTACAAAAAATTCGTGCACATACCAAAACTATGTGCAGAAAATCTCATCCGGTAGTGAAAGTAAAAGAAATTCAAACTTGCCTAAGGGGGCCGAGATAAGAGATGAGTCAACGTGATCAGAAACTCATCTGCTCGAGTTTTTTCCGTGTGGAGGAGAAACTTTAAACTTCAAATAATGATAAATTAAATTTATCAGATCTGAAAGAAGTTTAAACAAACTCTGATCTCGCAGAAGAGAATGAGCCTTTTAAATACGTATATTTAATATATCTTCATATAACTTTTAACCTGTAGCAATGTGGAATGATACATTTTTACAGCGTTACCCAACATTATCGAAATCGCTAAAAAGAAGAACAACAAAAAATGACGATGTCTTGTGTACCGTAGAAAAGGTGGTCTAGTGGTAGCCTCTACGCTTCCATGATTTCCCTCACCCACTCTAGACGGATCTCGGTTCGGTACCATAAGATCCCCGGCAACCCAACATCTCTTCTCCCCTATTCCCTCACCCAAGTTACGCTTAGGTGGAAGAGCAGACCTCATGGCCTGAACCACGTCAATAAAATGTAATAAAAGGGTCTCAGTGTGAGGTCAGACCGGTTCCCACTATTTCGGCCCGGATACGGAAAGCCTGTGACGGCGGGAGCGCGCGACGCCCAGCGCTGCGCGGCGTCGGAGAACGGAAGCCACGGTGACAAATGACGGCGCTAATGGAATATCAGGCCGCGTGATGGCGGTCGGGCGAACGAGCGGCAAAGAGCGCAAGAGAGCGTACCAACGACGCTGGGCAGCGCGTCGCGTCGCCTCTGTGCTCTAGCACGTGCGAAGGAACATGCCGCTTATTACGGCCTTTGATGGATGACCGTCGTCGCCGCTGGAGAGGGCGAAGGAATCCCGTGGCGGAGGTATCAGGTAGCTCCTCGCCTGAAAGGAGGGGTAAGAATAATAACTAATGCGAGCAAAGGTCGACGAGATGGTTTAGGAGGTGTGAACAGTCAGAAGGACGATAGGCAGATGGCTTTGATGAGAGGACATACATCGCATTATCTTGATAATGGAAGGTGATTGAGTGAAATACTTCACATAACAGTCTGGGGACATTTGAGCGTCTGTTAATCCACCTTAAATGCTAAGTAAAACTAATTCACAAACCAAGAGAATTTTCTGTACCTATGTTAACAACAAATACATCGTTGCATAGGTAGAATCACTAAATAATACAAATGCTATGTCATCAGTCGCTAAATATCGCACAGTATTGCAATTTAATGCGGGATGTGGAGAAATGTAAATGATAAATAAATAAATTTACTGTCAAAAAAAGTAGTAACAGTAGTATGATTATGTGAAGGACAATAAACAAATTTACTATCCGGAAGCTAGAAAGAGACTATCTCATGGATTCCGATCAAGTACCCTAAGACTGAGGCGTTTTATCATTTCTCAACCCGCCCCCCATGATAAGATTAAAAATATTTATAATAGGATTATTTGAGAATGTATAAATGGAGACTCATTGGTGGCCTGGACTTTAAAATAGAACTGATGAGGAAGAGATAATGACACTTCAGCAAATAGTAAATGTGTAACAGCAAGTTCTTTCAATTGAGTTATCTGACAGTGATCCATACCTTATTTTTACGTTAGTTTTAAAAAAGGTTTAAATAGTTTACGCAGTACGGAGTGTTCATTTAACAATGAAATGGGTATCTCTGAGGACAAGAGTTACAGAGACATCCTTTTATAAAAGGAACTTACTCTTAAGTGAACTACGAGAATTTTACTGTATCTAGTTAGCTTTGTACATTGCATAAAAAGGTGATTAAGTGAAACGACATATTAGTATCACCTTCAAAGGTTTAAACAATAACAAAATATGGCTTCTTCCACTGGAATTGTCACACTGATCTCTTGAACTGATCTAATCTCTTGATCTGTAGCTAATAACCGTACAGAAGAGCAAAAATTTTGTTCTATAGTCGTCATTAGCATGATTTCTAAATGTTCTTACTTGTTGTATTGCCACCCCTGAACCCTTAATCAACTGTAAATTGTTATTATGTAGGATAACAAAAATTAATTTTTCGTGGTATTTCTGATATCAATTAAGTTTTAAGCAGTTTTGAGAAATATTGTAGTTCAGTCATTTTTCTTCCGAAACAGTGATAAGCTTTTTACCATTAGCAATACGTCTCAGTAGTTATTACCTAAACAGATACTATCCAGGTTTTCGAACGCAGCCATCCTAATCTCCCTTTCACAAAAGTACATATTTGTAACGAGCAAGTAAATTATTATAAATGTATAAAAATTTACGGTTATGAATATTTCTCAAACATACACTAGTGAACGTGAAACAAGAAATTAATTTTTACAATTTTCCTTGTGTGTGGCAAAATATGCTTGTGAATATAAGTGTGTGATGGGATTAAGAAATTCACTATTTTATCTCAGGTATCACACACCAAATTGGTAACCACACACCAAAATTCCAGAATATGAATACTAATAATGCAAAATCTTAGTTCAAAGTCGACGAGAAAAATCAAGGATTTGATACAAAAATTTGTTTTAAAAATTTTTGAGGGAAGAAACGCAATTGCCCCATCCTGTTTGGAAAAAGAATATCAACATTATGAACGATGCGTCGGTTGAATGTTGCTTTGTCTGATAGAATCAAATCAAACCGACTCACAACGGGCCCATAAGTTGCACCCACGGGGACCCCAGAATAAACCCCGTACTCATTTTACTGAGTAGGTCTGGGAGTCAGTCTAGACGATGAGGTGTAATAAAAAATCCCATATCCCAGTGGGGATACGTCCAGCCAGCAGCTCAGAGTTCTTCTCTGACTCCTACTCTAATAGAATAGTTTTTCAAATTCCTCCTGTGGCCCCTGCTGTCAATGTCAACGTTGTTATCAGAAGCACATACAACCCATTCATCGCTCCCATTTGTCCGCGCCGCAAAAACGGTCAAGCGAACACATCGCCGCTTTCTCAAGGCCACGCGTCATGCGTGACTGACTCTGTGCATGAATGGAAGAGAGCCGTCGCACGACAATGAAAAAAGTAGTCACCAGAGTTCGTTACGGAAACGACGCACGACGGACGCACTGATTGAGAACCAATCCATTCAAAGAACCTCTTTGTGTTTGTGGGCAACCTTGAAGAAACGTCGAGAGGGAAAGCGGATGTCTTTTTATCAGATGTCTGACCGTTATTCACATTCTCCATTTTCCAAAGGACTTTAATGTATACTTCACATAAAATTGTTCTACCATCTTGTTAGTTTTGGTTACCACAGCGGTTAGCAAACTTGGTTAACTATCCGTAAAATTAGGTTTTAGGGCTCATTCACAAAATCATATTTGTTTTATAAATTATGAATCGTTTAAAGGATGATAGCACTGACAAGCTTTCAATATTTCTCGATGACACCATTATGACTGAGACAAACTTAACTCTTTAAGGGGGAGAAACTATTTTAAGATTGAGTTTATCCGAGGAACTTCAGGTCGGACACTCTGACTCCCAGTGACCGAACATTTCTATCTTGTGGTCTTCAATTTGATATGATTTTTGGAATTCAGATTCACCGATATATGGTGTTAAAAACTACACTAATAACCTTGCATGTTATGTACCTATTGGTGGATAGACAGTACAATAGTCCAATAAAAAGTTTTTCAAAGTTCATGTTTAGAAATAGTGATTTTCCTTGGAAATTACATTTTTGGTTTATTGCTTACTTCTGAAAGAAACCATAAAATACGTTCAGAGTAATGGTAAATGGGAATTTTGCTAACTGAATTTTACAGTTTTCTTAAAATGTCAGGAATGTAGACCAATTTCGTGCCACAAATGTGCGAAGTCCGAGCCTCCCAGACGGCGCGCTTCAGAGATTAGAACTTGTTATAGCTTACTAATATACAAGAGATGGTTTTCATTATTATATTATACTAACTGAAGTTAAAAGATTGCTAGAACAACAAAATAAAATTTTCAGTAATAAAACAAAAGCAGTGATAACTTTCTATGTTATAGACGTAGTTCGCAGTGAAGTGAAGTATTGAAAGCGCACCAGAGGATTGGTCGTTAACTATGTAGCTTAATAATAGGAAAAAATCATTTTTTACCAAACTATCGATATATATCTTCTACAAAAATGGAAGGTTGATTAGGTAAGAGCGAGCTTCTTTAATGAAACTTGACGGTTAAAGCTCCTTAGGTTTAAAGCCGAGCGTGAGGTA
Source organism: Laupala kohalensis (assembly GCA_002313205.1). Lineage (NCBI taxonomy): Eukaryota > Metazoa > Arthropoda > Insecta > Orthoptera > Trigonidiidae > Laupala > Laupala kohalensis. Next base: position 1,279,817 of record NNCF01126132.1, read on the forward strand.
GTCCAGATTTTTTGTGAAGTAACTATAAACATGGGTAAATTATTCATAGTCTGTTAAAAGCTGGAGGTTAATTTGTTCCCTACTATACTATGACTCAACCTCTACGTAGTGCATCAATTCATCTTGTGAAGGAAGGAAAGGACTGTACTAGAGGCAGAAGAGCCGGTCATGGGCTTGCAAAGAGAGCAGATGCTGTAGGCGAGTAAGGGGAAGACTTCGCTCAATTAAGGACCATGCGAGAAGGAATTTAAGATTGTAACCAAAATAGCTGCAAAACAAGCAAATGAAGGTAACTAAGTAATTCGTAAAATAATTACATAATTATCATCATTCATACTAATTAAAATAGTGCTTTATCCGTATATTTCTTACCTATCATTGTAAAACTTTCGGGTTACAGAATTCTTTTTCATTTATCATTTTAGTCTAAATCATTTAAATTAAAATAAAGGTGAGGTTAAACGTTAACATTGTTAAATAAATTATTTACAAACAAATTAAAGAACTCTCAAATTAAGGAAGCCTATTTTCTAGATATGCAACCGCAGTAGACCTACAATATGGATGTTAAACGTTATTTCAACGGATGTTTATTAAACATCTTATCTCAATTTCAACCACATGATACTAATACATTAAAACTTGATCTAGTTAGAATTTTAATTCAGTATTGGAGTGAAAAGTAAAAGGATTATCGACTTCGTTTTTATGGAGCAGAAATATTCAACTTCAAATATATGTAAGATAAAAGTCTGATAAATTATCTCCCAATTTTTTTTAATGATGTTAAAAAAAACTACTCTGGTGGTATTCATGTATTAAAGTTATGTCTCGATGCGTCTATCAAGCTTGGTTTCCCGCATTTGTAAGTAGTGCGAAAACGCCTAGAGGGATCCGTAAACAATTTTTGTTTTATTTCCAGAACTCGTGATTGGAAATCCATGGATTTTTCTTGAAAGTTCTGTGTTTTTACTGCAATATCGAAAAATTGCAAGATTCATTTCGTAATGGCAAGAGTAAAATTGTTTTTGTTACGTTCTCGCTTCCCTGAACTGAAGTATTGAAAATATTAACCCCTTCAGTTCTAATTAAGAACTCAATCATATGATTTACTTAATAAATGATGTATTAAATAGGCTACTCGCTAGGCAATTAATGCGTAACTCTTCAATAATTATGTGAGATAGACTTACCCGAAGATTCCTGGTCTAAATTCAGATCAGTGTCCTACTTGGTAAAAGGAATCAAGGCTGAGTTAAATACCTTGACAAAGTAAATACGATTTAATGTTAAAATAGAATAGGGCCAACTGTATCACTAAAGGCCTATACTCGTATACCACTTTAAGCGTGAAATGCTTTCCCCTCTAACTAAAACGTTATGGAATAATTAAAATGAATAATAATATTAATAAATGCTTATTACAATGACTGTTGGTTACACTTGAAGAGTGTAGCAAATATATGAATGTAACATAAAGTGAAATACAAAAAGAAAGTTCCTAACGGGGCGGACGTGTTGAAGGCAGACTTAACGAGAGAAGTCAAACTTACTCTGCCTTAGCCCCCTGCTTTGCTGGCTGTCGTTTTTCTTATCACAATTTCTCTGTGCGCATAATATGGCGCCTGGATGGTTATGAATCAATCCAGTTTACTTTATAAATGGAACGAATAGTTGTTCAAATCCCATTGGCTGTTATAAATGGGTGCAAGCTGTCCTGCTCACATCCTGTGGAATAGTTTCCAGGTCGCCCCTTGTTCGGGGCCGATTCGTAGTTTCCCGTTGACTCGTTCTATGTGTTATATTGTTATTTTTAGCAATGATATGTCTGAATTCGCAGCTTGCCATCAAACCCTAACTACTCATAATCATGACTTAGATATTCGTATAGAGCTGAGTAATTATAGTAATCATAACTATGATATAATTAACGAGCTGAGAATATTATGTAAAAGTTAATTAATAAAACAATAATTGGTAGACAGAGTCAACTGGAACCGTAACATTCTTGCAATAAAGAATAATTATAATCAATTGATGTACCAATACTTTTTTATACTAAAATAAGTATTTGTTTATATATTCATCCCCTCATAAGTGATAAAATTTATATATTATCACATATGATTCTAGTGAAGTTAGGAAAATAATGTTTGGAGATATTTAATTGAACGAAACATGATCTCGAATGCTTTTAGTTCAGGTTTGGCTATGTTTACGTCACTTGAATGTCTCAAATACTTTCACTAGAATAAACTAAACAATTGTCAGCAATTAAAAAATTCATGCTAGCCGAAACACTTTCATGTATTTTATCGTATTCACGCAAGAACAACATCTCATTATACTAATGCGTGAAGTATTACGCATTCTCGTTGATCGAACATCAACTGATTCAGGGCAATATCTCCGTCGCGCGAATCATACTTTGATGAAATGTGATCGATTCAAGCTGGGACAACAATTTCCTATTGGGCAATGCGGGAAATCTCGCCATCTATCAGTCTTAACCGTGTATGGTGCACTGTTCAGTTATATATAGAATGTACCCGCAATGCAGGCCCGCCATCTGTTTCAGTCCAATGACATTCAGCAGTTTCTCAAAAGGGGTTGTTATGGTAATTGTGATAAAGCGTGGAAATTATTAGTAGGATGGGACGTTAGTTTGCAATGTCATTTGGTCCATAATTTAAGATGACAATTTTATTATTTATAGTAAAATAGATGTTTTATTTTCGTAGAAGCAAATTATATACGTGCATTTTGAATTTTTTATAATTCACTTAAAACACATGGTTTTATGTAGAGCAATTATGAAGTCTCAAGTAGTGAACAGGAATAATACCAGCGCTCTAATTTCTCTATTCCTTGTGTACTATTAGCTTGTTATATACATAAAGTGTTAAATATAATTTTATATTTGAATCTATAGCAGTCTTTTTGAACGATTTATGTTATTCAACATTACACAGTTTTTTTGCTTCATTCATAAGTGACTATTCGAATAAAACTGTACTCACTGCAGTGAAAAGTTAAGAAAAGTTGTTGAATTACATACGGTCTGCATATACAAATAATACTGTAAGAGGCTAAATTTCATCAACTGATAAGTAGTCATTCCTTACAAACTTATTTTCAATTCAAAATTACTAGGATTTGTAACATTGTAGTACACGAGAAAATTATAAAATAAAGAATGGGAATACATTACATTCCGGAACTCCTAACGATGCATGCTTAACATACATCTTCGTGACTATGACGTCACAAGCTCTACAAATAAGACATTGATCGTGCCCCCGTTCATATCGAGAGACAGAAACGCAAATTTACCTGGAGAACACAGCGATCGTTGTTCGCACAATATTGTTCGCATTCTCTATTATAACGCTTATGGTACTACAAAATGGGATAAATGGTCTTTATGAAGTACTAAGACTTCCATTTCGAATGGAAGAATGTCTGAATCAATGGAGTGTCAAATTATGAATAAATTTCTTGCTTGCAGTCAGCATGTTGTGAGGGAGAAGCGATTTTTTCAACAAAACAATTAAAACAATGGTAATAATTCAAAGAAACATAGTTGTCTACGAATCATTAACTTAATTGCGCGCAAACAACATATCTTCAAAATAAAAGAAGACAGTTGGCGATATGTTTACTGACAATGCTAATTTAATGATATTTTTCAAAATAATCTAATAAAAAAATTTCAAAGCAATTCGATACCAAAGTACAAAAAAAAAACCTTCTTAGTATTTCTTGTAACCAAAGTATAGTTCGCTTGTTACCAGGTGCCGACGGATTTCTGTTTACCTCCGTACAAAGTTCAGACTTCCTATAAGTATTAGAATGATTATATTTAAATGTACTCAATTTCTAAAAATCCATCAACGTAATCAAAACCAAAAGTTATGCAAAAGTGTAGGAAAGAAACAAATAAGAATTCCTGTGAAACTGACTAACCGTTTATTATATATTAATTCAATTTAAAAAATGGTCAAATTACAATTTGCTACCACAGCATCAGATTCCTGTCGTTGAATTGCTAACGTATTCTACGGTGAAATTACGAGAGATCGTCCTAGAATATCGAATGTCCACCTTGAATCATGAAGCTCAACAGAGACCCAATCAGACTCGTACAATTATTAATGCGCTCAAATGCCAATTTCCTTGCGTCTCCTATGCATCTAGTTCACCCAAAATCGTGCTTTTGCAGCTGAGTAATAGTCCAATACGTCCCCTTTGAAAAATATATCGACTATCATTCCACCCTTACTTCAAAGGAAAATTGGATTGGTGGTGAAACCGGGGAATGAAAAAAGTTTTTCATGAATACACAGGAGTTAACTTTATAATCTCGATCGGAGCAGTTCGATAGCGATTTCCATTCGTAGGCCTTGGAAGCACACGGCACACCGACGGATGACAGAACGGAGGAAAAAGAAACGAAAGGAAAGAGGGGAGACGTGAAAACAGACACAAGCGGTGAAAAACGAAACGCAAAATTGATTCTTGGAAAAAGCGACCGTAGAAATGTGAAGGCCAACCCAATCACGTGTAATAAATAAGGGGGTTTATATCTTGTGTTTTAGATATTTCTGCGGAGTGTTTCTTTTCATAACACTCATACTTTTCGTAAACGCTATCTAATAACAGGTTTCTTGTTACGGATCTTTTTACACGTGTTCGCGTGGACGTAGTAGTCTTTTCTAAAAAGTGAGATATAGCTAAATAAAAGTTTATCTCTTAACTAAAAGATATATATATATATATATATATATATATATATATATATATATATATATATATATNATTCGCAAAGTTTCTAGGGCTGTGGAATAGCTTAAGACATATTAGTAGAGATTTATTTCACTTTCAAGAATTTTGTAATGTGTGAAAAATGTACAAAGAAGATGCGAAAACATTTAATGACATTATAAATTGGGATCGTAGTAGTCATAACATTTATGTGTATAGCAATATTTTCAAGTAGTAGTACTATTATAGTTGCGATCACTACTTTAATGCAAATGAGTGAATAAGTGATATTTTCCTAGTATACGAAATTGGAGAATTGTGCGATACGTTAACGCAGAAAATATAATTGTTTTAAAACTATATTTATTTTTAATAAAATCATTTCTAACTCACAAGTGGAATTGTCTCACATTATTTTAAAGATGAAACTATTTTTAGTAACAGGCTAATCCATGATGAATTCGGAAAATTAAAATGTAAGTAAAATAAATTTACAAAAATCTTATTAATATAGTTATACACGTAAGATGGATTTTTGTACGTCAGAAACAGGAGTTCATTTTATAAATTAACATAGAGGGAAATTACGTTCTTGGAGCATTCCTCATGATCAATCGGTATATATTAAGTATACTTACTCCTTTCTCATTCATTTTCAAATCGTAATAACAACAAATCAAACTTTTAATAAATAAGTAATTAATAATTCTCTAATCATTGCAACTATTTATTTCGTCATAATTGCAATGAAAAAAAATCTAAAATCGGAAAACCATTCTACAATGTTCATGCAAAACTTGTCAACTAACAAATATCACTTGCAACTGAACAGCACCCCATACAGGCAAGAGACCCATAAATAAGTTTATTGATACATTTGATCCACAAGAGATTAAAGCTAGGCTTAGCGCTTAATCTTTCTTCTACGCAACAAAGCTTACAAAACTCTTCGCATCTGTCGTCTCCCGTCACTTTCTTTCTCCTTGTGAAGCACAGAAATAAGCAGTTTTATGATCCAAGCACAATCGCAATCCGCTCTATAACACCGCTCGTTCAAAACTTCATTTAACAGCTTACTGAAGCGGGTGTCCGGACGTACTCATCGACGTCAATGAAATTTGATGACGTCTACCGCCACAACAAATCAATTTTTCCACTCGTCGTATAAAAATGATGGAGATTAACTCTCTGGACGACGTGTCGTCCGGCGTTATCAGTGCTGTCTCTGTCGCAATAAACAAACACGGCATTGGATTTACTGCGTTCCGGACGTGCACATAGTACGAGGACATCAAGGCAGTGCGGGGTGTGGCTACAGGGTTTGGAAGGCAACAGGGCGTGCGGTCGGTCCTTTCAGGTAATCCTTTCCGTCCAAGCCAATATTCTGACCGCAGAAAGTCTTCACATACCGATAGTGAATACACGTAGAAGTACGAGAATGATACATTTGGGAACAATCGGTTACGATTTCTTCGTGAAGAATTGTTTGAATGAGTAATCGCTGGTGTGGCCAATAATAATAATAATTATTATTATTATTATAACACTCATGAACCAGGTACACGTCTGAGAAAAAATAACAATAACCTATTATTTTTAATAATAATAATAATAATAATTGTCATATAGCATTAAGAACCAGAGGAAGGTAAACAAAGGCACATACTTCTCTTAGTTATTTCCAGCACAAGGCGCATACACAAAAACCTACGTAAAAATCTCGAAGCCCTAAGGATCAAGGAGGGAACTGCATATCATATCCAGAAGTCAGTGGCGCTTAACACCTTGTCAGCAACTTCCTCAGCATTGATCTTTAAGTTTATATATTGTTTGGAACTGATCTCAGAATTGAAGAAGAACCGGAAAGGTCTGTGACAGAAACATATACAATCAATAATAATAATAATAATAATAATAAAATCATCCTTACTTTGATTTATTAGAAATTATATTTCTTTTGTTTTTTAAAAAATGTTCTTATTTTTTTATAAATTAAAAATTTACTTGTTAGAATAAAAAATGAAGAAGAAATTGGATTCTTTTAACATTTAAGGCTGGGAAGCAAAACTAGGGGGGACCAACCCGATGTAATACCTTAAGTAATCGAGTAAAACCCAAATCAGGATGGTGCTTATTGCCGAATATGAAATAAAAACACAGTATTATATAATTATGACTATAAAATAAGAAGTATTTTAATAATAAAAATGTACAATACAAATAATTAGTTCAGTCTAATGAAGATGAGGAATCTAACACTTAAGTCTGTCCAGAAAACTTTATTGACCTGACCTGAATTTTATGATTGAAGATATGTCTTTCGAGAGGAGAGAAAAAACACTAATCTCAAAAGGAATATAAGATGGATAAGATGGTTGATACACCTATCCTTTGAGTTAACCACACAAATGGGTCACGATGTTACAACAGATTCTCCTGCTATGCAACCTCCCTTCGTGATGCTACGCTATGCAAGAAAAAATATTTCCTTAACAACGACTTGATTTGACACAAACATTCTGCAAGAGATTTCAGGTGTGAGGTTATGGATTTAAACCATTTTACTCTCCACATAATTCTTCAAATTATTGATATCTTATTTAATTCTCTCCATACTATAAATATAATGTGTGTTTTCATGTATTCGTAACTTAATAAACTATCCCATACCAAGTAAAACACAATTCCTGCTCGGAAGTTAACCAGTCACTAAATACATTTTTCAAATGGTTACTCTATGAAAATTAGTCTAATTAAATGTTAATATAGTGATTTGAGTAATATTGTGAAGAGTTAATATTGGAGAGAGACCTGGTCTAGAACACACGGTTTACTCGCGTGAATTTTGGGTTGTGCACAAATATTCTTTGTCTAATCGCCATTGATATCCAGTACGTTATTCATTAATATTCGTGGTTTGAAGGTGTTTGCGTGTAATGTACATACAATTGTACAGAGATATCAACGGGAGCAGGTACTGGCATCATGGCGTGATCGGGTAGGGCACGCCGTGCGCGCTGCCCCGAAGACAGGCATGAGCCATGCTTGGTTAGTAGGCTATCATAGAGGGACGGAAGAAGTCGCACAGGAAAATTAAGAGCGAATGAACTTGTGCCTTTTTATATGATGAACGGAGAGGTGATGCACTTTGTTTCGTGAAACATTTGGTAACTAATTAAGAAGAATAGTATTAAATGGAACTACCACAAAAAAGCATATAAATTTTTATTTATATATATTTTTATTATGATTTTCGTGGCTTTCTCGCTGTTCTGATTTTGTATTACTTTATACTGCTTTTGTTTAAAAACAAAACTGAAATATACTGCTTTGTCTCCAGAAGTTTCCTTTGACGCTTCCACAACCTCGCTAGTTTCAATGGCAGCTTGGGTAACACATGGTCGCAAAGGACAGGGAAGGAATTTGTTCACGCCTTCCTGCTATCCTATAACAGAAAGTTATCGCTATTTAGGCCATGAGTCGTTCTCCTGACATCCCTGCAATAGTCTTTGTTTTGTACACTTCTTCCCGATTTTATTATTGTACAATACTTTACCTCTGAACTTTCAGAAAAACGTTTTGAACTCGCACTTCCAAAAAGACTACTGAACGGTTTCGACAAAAAAATTACTGTAATGTGTAAAGAACTGTTTCATTTAAACACATCAATTATTGTAGTAAGAAACTACATTCCTAGGAAGGAATATTTATTGTTTTATCATATGCACGGAAAAAAATCTTTATAATTATAGTTAAATAAATAGTAAATATATAATAGTCCTCATCCCAACGAAAATTTTTCTCCGGTTTTCTTTCGTTAGCGGGATTTTATACACAGGGCGAATAACGCGTTCGCCTTCTACCTCTGGGGACGCCGGTTCAAACCCGGTCCGATCCAATTCAAACCCAATCCGAGACGGTGTTCGCGGCAGGTTTTCTCAAGGTTCTCCCGTTCCCCTGCCTATCATTCCACCACATTCATCATCATCTCACCGCCATAAACATTCATTAATCACCCGCCCCGGGGAGGTGCGACAGGAAGGGCATCCGGCACCCTAGTACTCCCCAGCCAAATCAGTACCCCCCCTATCATCTACCATAACCATCTAGCGAACCCTGCACTTTACGGGACAAACGCTCAGGAAGAAGAAAAGGGATTTTATATACAGGTTCCCTAAGCTCTTGCTTAGGAGCGGCGGTCTATAGTAGAATTTAAAGATATTTTAATAGTTACGATTTATAATAATTTTCCGGAAAAATCTATTCTTTTGGTATTATAACACGTAGTTAGTACTTTTATCCTTTTCTTAGGAGTGTTAAATCCAGCCTTCGTCCTAGGTTCGTTGATGGGATGGTCCCTTGCTTGCTTCCGGAGAGTAAAGTAGATTATTGTCCTCCACGTTGTAATACGCAGTTCTTAACTGCTTTTTGGACAGTAAATGCGTTATTATTGATATGAGTACGTATTACTTTAAAAAATCAATGAACTATGCGACTCGTATTTTCGCGACAGAGCAAATTATGTCTGACGATGTAACAAAATTGCGGGGAAGTGAAGCAGTAAAATTTCTTGTAAAATCATAAGTAATCATGTAGGGAGATAGAGGCACCACGCTCTAAAGGTAGGATACTTCAAAAGAAAACTCCCATCAGGTATTTGGTGTTTTTGTCCAGTGATACCAGAACAAACAAAGTAGCATGCACATTCACCCTAAAGGGATTAAAGCTCATAGAACAAACTTCCTGATATTTTACAAAAAGCTTCAGTGTATGAGATAATGAGTCGACGGAGAAGAAGAAGGGCGCTTAGAAAGCAAAGTATTAAGTAAGTAAAAGGTAAAGCCTAGAGGCAAAACCGACACGATGTTCGTTGGAGAATCTGTGGTTTGCTGATCAATTTTGGAAGGGAAAAGGCTTGCTCAAACAGCTATTGTTGATTCTACTGACTGAGTGAATATTAAAACGTTTAATGAGAAGAGGAGTGAAAGAGATGGGGGAAAAATTACTGCGTGGATTTTTATAAAAATAGGTGGAATAACATACAGAGGTTAAGAAATTATTTTAAGGGTTGTTTTAAAATATGACGCGATTTATTTTTTTTTTTTCACTTGGGTAGTTCACATGAAAATATGAAATGTTCTATCAATCTCAAAAATAAAATAATAATTATGGTATCTTAAATTAATATTCATGTACAATTGTAATTGGAGATTACACTCACTTACTAAAATGTCTGCACATCTTATTAGAAAGAGTTAGACTTCATAGCTTATTAGCTGAGTTCCAGCTACTTCACTCGTGCCAAGTTATAAATTTCTATCTTAAATGTTTTTGCCAAATCTATTGATTGATCTGCTCATTTAGTTATATTTTATCATTACCAGTTGTGATGTGATCTGCAAAATGCCCCGCATATGTCCCTAAAATTAAAGAAATTTCTTTATGACCTGTAAATTAAATATTTTCAATCAAATAACTCTTATTCAAACAAATATTCATTTGTATACACACACAACAAAGATCTCTTAATAACGGAACACTAAGGTAACACATACTACGAAAAAAATGCAAATAACTGTGAAGAAACGAACAAGAATCATACATCGCATCAGCTGTTCTTGAACGGACATACTTCGCGCATGCTCAGAAAAAATAAGGGTAATTTGAAGTTTAACATTTGAGAGACTAATGCATTTAGTTGCGGTTTGTTTCGTTCGCTCCCATGATGCATAAACCCACTACGCTTGATATCGAGTGTTGAATATCGTGTTGTGGTAAATATTGGCGGACTAAAGATGGTCAAGCGCTATTCACGGACGAATTTTGCAATATAAAAATATTGTTGATTCACAAATGACCCAGAAAACAGAATGTCTCACTAATTATCGTAAAAATGCCAAGAGGTGATATATGTCAAGAGAACAGAGAATTACATAGGAATCCTTAGGCGAAAACGCCTGAGCTACCCAGTAGGCGGTACTGTTGGAAGGGAATTTTGTGGCTATTTTATTCGAGGGGTAACCGTAATAGGTAAGACATAAAGCGTTACTGTATAACTTAGCTGAGTGCAATGCAGGAACCTACCAATCGTATCTTATCGAGAACGCTTCTTGGCAGATATGTACCGGATGAAGTTTTCTTTGCCCGGGGTATATCGGAATTTGTGCGAATACGGGACATTAAGGAGATTGCAGGAGAAATGAGGGCAGAACGATTATAAATATTTCGTCCAATAAATGTCAACTCATTAATTTCAGTCTCCTGTTCTTTCACATTTTATATCTGTATTACCTTCCCTGGCGTGTTTTCACCTATGGGTTTCTCTGCAATTCTCGTTCTTTTGGATGTCACCCATCACCCCTTGAAATTTGTACCATCATTTATGAGACATTCTGTTCCAGGATCATTGGTGAATCAACTTTTTTTTTCTTTTAACAATGCGGAAAACGTCTGTGAATCTCTGAGTGCACATGGCCTTCAATTTGTAAAAAATATTACCACCGCACGATATTCAACACTCGACAAGTTTACCGGTTACTTCGGTGCTTGAGATGTGGGAGCAAACGCAAAAAATAAAAACGCAATGAAGTGCATTAGTATCTCAAATGCTAAGCTTCAAATTGTCGACTCTTATTTTTTCCTGAGCATCCGCAAAGTAGCCTTAGTCCAGTCAGGAACTTTTTCACTTTACAACGCATTTGTATCAACAGCTGTTGCGATGTATGATTCTTGTACGTTTCTTCGTATTTATATGTATTTTATCAGTTTTTTATATATATATAGTATTCCGTTACTAGAAATCCTTGTTATGTATGTATGTATGCAAATGAATATTTTTTTACCAGTGGGTTCCTCTGTAATTCTCGCTCCTTAGGATGTAATCTATCGTCCCTTGAAGTGTGAAGCAACATTTAAGCAACACAACAAAATGTGATTACACTATCAATGTAATCACATTTTGAAGGAAAGTAAGGTGAGAGAGAGAGAGAGCTGATAGGAAGAGTAAGGAGCCGAACAAATCTGAATTTGTAGAAGGTGAGTGAATCTTCAGCTGAAAACTTCAGCCGAATTGGGATTCAAACCCGCGCTTCCTAACTGAGCTGCATGTAGGGGGAAAGAATACTACCGCTGTTATAATAAAGAGGACATGTAATGGAGCTTCATTGTTATCCGGGAGAAAATAATATCCAATATATTAAAAATATCCGGTCTATGCCTAAATGAAATTTGTTTACCATTATACGAGATCAATCTAGCTCATCTCTACAGTCTAACTGCGTTCAAACCTCAACACTTCCATATTAAAAACTTCCGAACTAAATCCTGATCGGCAAAAGAACACTTTCACTCTAACCGCTGCAAATAGAAGGCTCACGAGGCGAAATTAAGAGCAGGAAACTCGGGCGTTAAGTGACCCTCTAGGGGGTGCAGGGGGGAAGAATGAGGGGGCAGTCTCAGCCCTAGGGTCTCCCATATCCCGCAATATCCGCAGCTCTCCTGAAGTGGCTTTATCGCGCCGCTTACGCGCGAGTAAAGCCCCTGAGCGGCCGTCGCCGACGCCACACCCGCAATCTGCGCGTACGGCCGAAATTTCATCAGGCAGCCACCGCCGTTACGAGAGGAGGCACGGACTCATGGACGAAGGAAGGAAGGGGTCAAAGGAACAGTGCGTGTACGAAAGAGACATGTGGGATGGAACAACGGGGAGAATCGAAAAGAGGATTGAATGGAACGATTGGAACAGGAAGGTAAATACAAAATGACAATACGAGTGTGATTTTAGTGAAAGAAAGTGTGTGCGAGGAAGTATAAAACTATTTTACAAAAGGTAACAAACAGAATATACCATATGCAATAACTGATGTATATTAAAATATGAAGACGTTTTAAAGAAAATACTTCTAAGAAAAATAATAAAACAATGCATGTTGCAATTTCGAGAATGGTATATGAGAAACATACATACAACCTAAACATATGTTTGTTATTTTTTTCGCTATGTATCACATGGTACATAAAAATAAACAAAGCTACTTGGTACAAAAAATGAACGGTTTTACAGCATCTTTTTTTTTTTTTTAATATCGATTAACCGAAAGTTTTACCAAAGAAAGATGCCTGACAATATCAGTTCGGTTGACTGACTCTTCTGTATAATATTGATGCATGATTATATAATGAATCACATCCATTTTCTGTTGGGGATAGACCGACTAATACGAAATATAATCTAATTGATTAGAATAAATATCATTGTGAAGAATAGTTATTGAATAGTGAGGGGGATTAAATGTAATGATATGAACTTACTTCCAGAAGTGATAAAGGCACCGCACAGGTTTGAGCAACATAACAGGGTATCGAGGTAACAATATTAAACTATGCAATATTAGTGTAACTAATAATCGTGATAATTTTGCAAGCAAATATGAATTTTTTCTTCACGAAAATGGTGAGGAAAATATTATTCAAGAGGAGCGTTACGAAATATTGTACACGCAAACATGATCATTAGCAACATATTAAGAATTAACTCATTATTTCGTATAACATCATTACATCCCTATCACTTAATTACGGGCATGATGATAAGAAATCAGTTACTAAGATAATAAGTTAAAATCATATTACCTAATGAAAATTCTATGTAACCCACTTTAAGTGAGCCATAGAATGCTAGTCAGTGAAGAAAAAGACCTTAAAGAAAATGTAACTCTCGGAATCAGCCGTATCCTGCGATGAAAAAAGAGAGAGGGAAAAGCGGAGGCGTTGAAGCTGTTAAACGACTCAAGCAGTTGATGGCTGGAAGAGGCTCATAACGCCGGGAGAGGTCGCTGGGGAGTAAGCGCCGCCATCTCATCACTACTACCTTCCTCTGATTAACTTCGGGAGCTCCACTGAAACCTTTGGAACGGAAATATCGCAGAATATACTCTTTCAATGGCCTTCGTATTACTTTAAGAGGATTGTAAGAACATCACTCAATATGATAGAATGATAAATTAAATGTCGTTGGTTAGTTGGTCATAGATTTTTTGCTTTAACTATGAGCAACAAAACAACGACATTTAATTTATCATTCTTTGATAATGTTGCCAACACACCACAACTACCAAGTATCATTCAATATATTGTAGAGTTTCGTTAAGTGTTTTGTATAGACAATTCTCACTGTGAACATTTTTCGGTGCAATATTTCCATTACAGTACGTAACACTGAAACGGACCAAAATATCTCAATCACTTTCTTTAACTTTAACAGTTAGCCCTTGAGATGGATCATTTGTCACGATAGTTAATTGATTTTCTGTACAGTAGATCCTGCGCTCTTCTGAGCTCCAGATGGCCAGTGACCTTTAAGGTGTCGTTCGTTATACAAGCTAAATCATCGGCAATTTTCAGATAAGCCCTTCTCACTATATGCCCGTCTGGCAGATGATGTTGAGTAAGCACGAGAAAATGATGATCCGGATGAAGGGTTAACTTCCCCTCATCAGGACACTTGGGACTTGACGATAAACCGGGTTTGGAAATGGACCGACCAACCAAATATATTCTACAATAATGAAATATAAATCTTAAAGAAGTGAACAACATATAAAATAAATTCACAACATAAAATATACTTCCGCTCAAGAACAGCAGCAGTTGTCATCTGACCTACATTTTTGTGTACAGTAATTGGAAGATACGTTTTTTTTATTAAGTTTAGATAAAATTAGTTTATTGTCCTCCACGTGGTCACATGCAGTTTGTACTGTTTTTGACAATAAATTTATTATTATTATCATGTGATGACCTGTCGCTGCACTCTGTGTTACTCATGTTCTTGAGAGAGATCGATCCACTCGTCAATGAAACCAATCAAGGTCGGACCAAATTAAGTCGGTATTGATATTAAGACGACATAAGTCAATCTGATATGAATGTGTCCATAAACCCTCAAGTTTCCATACACATCCTCAATAAGACAGTGTGCTGAATCAATTATGCTGGTCACAAAATGTACTAAGAGATCATCCGCCATTTCAGGAGTCTCATAGAAAGACTCGTGTGATCCTTCAGGAAAAAGTAAAGACCGGCGATCGTGGTAGCTAAAGGCGTGGAACAATCTCAACCTACACATCTTCCCTTAACAACCTAGGGTAGTCATCTTTGGTAGGGGTGTCATCGGACGGCATCTGAAAACTATGCTGGGACACGATCATGTTGGGTGTCCAGTTGGGCTTTTGGACCTCTAGTAACAAATCTTCATATAACTCCATCAGTACTTCCTTCAAGAAGGTTTTATTCTTGGGACCAGTTTGTCGTACAAAACAGCTGTTGAAATACACTGAAATGTGACGCTTAACATCACATCGTCACAAACGAGGATGTTTCGACTGGAACAAATGTCTGTGATAATTAGTACTTCATCCATGAAGAGGCGTGGATGGGAACTCGGGAAAGTCAATACAATAATGTAAAAACCATGTATCGACAAAGTATAGATTCAAATCCCCCGTTTCGACTACATTACCTAATCAGAGTGGTTAAGATAAAGTAGCTTTAGATGCAGAACACGCCAGATGCTGCTGCAGGACACATGTTTTCACTATTAGAGTAACCGTTGTAGCCTTGTCTTCAAATCGTTGGTTCTTGAAAGTAGAGAGTTCAGTGCATCATCCTTGTTAGTTTCGAAGATTTCTATTTTACAAAGATGTTGCCCTTATTTGACAAAAATCATACGTGACGGAGTTGTAGAAGCACCTTACTACATATACGACGAAACACGAACCTTAATACGTATATGATGAACACCCTCATGCATCTAACACATAAGATATGCATGTTGCCACGCCAAAGCAGTAAACAACATGTTGTTTATGCCGTCATCAAGATGAAGTATCAGAGAATCGAGATCCAAGACCAACATAATACACACCGTCCGCAAGAGAGTCTCTACATACGACGCAAGAGAGCTTCTACATTATAAACATTAGAAGACTCCATGAGACACACGGGCCACATGGACCAGCAAGCGAATGTCGCCTATTTGATAGGAAACTTCGAGAACACGGGTCAGTTTATTAAGAAGCTTCGAGAAAAGGTTCAATAGACGAACATCGACCCAGTGTTACGTCGCTAACATCGTCAGCTATTAAAGTTTAGTTTATAGCAACAGCTACGACGGTGAAATCAGTACGACAGGTTCTCTTGCCGAGTGAACATCAGGTTCGATAAAAACCTCAACCAAGAAACCCAGCTCTGCGAAGTCGTCCGATCTGTGACAGAATTAATTCTATCTTCAAAAGCCACGAGACTCTCTCTCACGGTCTGCAGCAGAATTAATTCTATCTCCAAAAGGCCACGAAGCGCCATCTTACGATCAGCGGCGGAACTAATTCCACCATCCGAGGACACGAGGTGCCATCTTACGATACCACTCAGAGGTTCAACCAGCAGCGCCACCACGTGCCGAGATACCGTACGTCTACGCTATCATCTAGCTACATCAGGATTTATCACCAGCGGTGCCATCTTGTGACGAGGAAGAGAACTTCATTAACCTCGACAACCAGCTTACCCAACGTCGTGAGTCTAACGAGAAAAAAGGCACAAATTCATAAAACTGTCATTTGTCTGTTGTTGTCACGCTGGTGTTATTAATTGTTTGCTTACGATTCAATTATTTGTTCACATTGATCCTGCATAATAAATCTTGTTCTGTTTAACATTTGAGTATTTATTTTGGAAAGAAAGAATCTTATTGCGAAGCAATCTCCGCATCGAGACTTGTGAAGCAATAAAAAAATCTTCCCCGACAGAGTGATGTAATACAGAAAACGTACTTGATAAAACCGTTAACATATCTTATGAGATGACTAAGAATTTCACCGTTCGTCAGTTTCGTATGCACGTTAGGTGGGATGTAAGACATTCATTCGATCGTCTGTTTTATGATATGGTTTCTTTATATAAGCTTAATTATTAAGTCCCTTTTTTAACTACATCCAATAAATGTGTACAATCGTTTTTTTTTTCATAAAACGCGATGTATAAATGGACACAAAAACTATTCAGCATCACTACTATCTACTAACTAACATACTCTACAAGCGGAAGTATACATGTGAGGATCACATTTACAATTTCTGAATGGTAATTTTTTTTAATTTCTGAAATTGAAGTAATTATTACTAGTCTTGGGCTCTACTACATCCTGATGATTACATTTCCAGAAAAGTGAAAGAATATCACTGAGAAAAGCTAAAAGACAGTAAATGTTTTTGGAAACGTCTGCCACAACGTTTGCAACGAATCCTATTCCGGAAGAGGACTCGGGATTGGATTACGGCGAATGTGGCACAGGAGAATCGCATGCAGTTGAGCCTGCCTCTACAGCAAAAAAGAAAAAAGTTAGGATAAAAAGAAAAATTCTATGGAAGGGTGAAGTCGAAAAAGATGAATTAAGAGAAGGGAATTGAAAAAAAGCTACTCCGCACCCAACAATATTTCTCCAGAAAACATGACAATAAGTTTAAAAAATATATCGATATAAACAAAAACTAAGCAGTAAAATCAGAAATCTAAAGATCAGTTCAATCAAAAACAAAGTAACATTTCTTAAAAAATCAGTGCCGTCTTTAAACTTGTAATTTAACTTTGAATTATTATCAGCATAAAAATGTTTTCGGGAAAAGTTCATCTTTCCAGGAAGCATAGTAATTTTAACTTCACAGCATCTTCAATTCTACATGTAAGAGTTGTGAATACACTTCAATTTTTAGATTAAAGTAAAATGCTTCATTGGATTACAAATATATATATATATATATATATATATATATATATATATATATATATATATATATATATATATATATATATATATATTTACT
>NNCF01126132.1:1303989-1322524 GCA_002313205.1 Laupala kohalensis
TATATATATATATATATATATATATATATATATATATATATATATATATATATATAATATATACGCAGCCTCGGTAAATAAGGAAACGATACCATCATGTACTGAGTTGTAAATAATCATTACTCTCTAACCAGCTGTGTCTAGAAAGGATGTTTTATTCCAAATATATTCAGTTTAAAGTGCTCCAAACCTTTAAACAAAACGGAATGTCATTAATGACAATTTCGTTTCTTGTGTTGAATGAAGTTAATTAAGTTAATTGACATGTAGTTAATTCTAATTTAGTTAGACAATAGCAACGAAAACAAGTTAGTGAAGGTTAGAAAATAGCAAACATGTTTTATATTGCGGAATACAGTTCGAATTAGATATAGATTCGGAATACAGAACTGTTTACGTGTTCGATGTCTCAAGAAAAGAGAATAATCCATTATTTTTCCCTTGTAGAACTAATAACGTTTGAACTCTGGAAAACGTAAATTTCTAAGAAATGGACTTGACCTTTTTTGCATCCATTTTTTTTGTTCTTCAAACTCCATTTCATCGTTCCTTGCCCTATAATGTTCTCTCAAAAAGTATAATTCCAAGAAAAGAGAATAGAAAGCTAAATGAGATAAAAAATTTCAAAGCTCTAAAAAAATGATTATTTTCATTAATATATTTTACTTGACAAGGAAAAATTGAACAATAAATAATTTAAATAATCAAATAAAACTCCTGGAGAATAACGTTCACTAGATTCATTATATTATCTGAATTGCAATATAATTATCAGATAATATAATTATGTACATTTTCTTAAACATAAACAAGGTTATGGAAAACATTCTTAAAAATAAGGTTTAATTTATATTATACACTTTTTCATTACTAATTCTTTTTTAATTTGAATGATATTTAGTGACGAGAATAGAATCACAAAAAATTTTCAGAAATGTGTGGCGGGTAGTCTACCCAGTACCAACTACAACATTGTAAACACTTACATTAACTGTGCCAAAGTGTGCTGCTGTCGTCTCCACAGTTAGTTGGATCTGGCCGCGCAGATGAGGACAGATATACTTTTGCATCGTTGGCAACAGTCGTCACGAAGTCTCGTCTGTCACCTCCTACACCATGGCAATATTTATTTAGGAACGACTGTCCTGTTTGCGTCTCCATCTTAAAATAGTGGTTCACTAAGTCCTAAGCTTCCCCGAATCTTGCCTCTTCCCCCATGTTCCGAAAATGTTCAGTCACCTTCGAATAATAACATCACTGAAGAAAACAAGATATCTACGAAATTACTCAATTGTCGGCTCGCTGTGGCGCCCGGAAGAGATATGACGTCATATCTCTCTGTACACTGTCACGTGTTTCTCTTAGGGTTGCCATCATCCTTGGCGACTGCTATAGTAACTCTTAGCCAAGGATGTGACGTCTCCGGGGAGCGACTTCTGCAATTCCACCTATTAATGTCCACAGAAAGAATGCCAAGTACAAATACTTATAAGTGTGACTTAAACTGATCTCGCTCAAACAACGAAATAATCTGATGTTAAACAGCATGCTTCCTTCCCAATGACGTAATAGAGTTCTTACCAATGATGTAATAGAGTACTTGTTTGTTTGTTAAGACCGAATTACTGAAGTGCCACCCTTGCTTTATACGAAACAGTCTCGTTCACGAACACAATACTCGCAATAGTAATAATATTCATCGGTTTAGAGTGTCAACCACTCTTTGCCAAAAAGGACCGCATCATTCGGGAATCGTTCTATATAATTCCCTGCCCAAGAAAATAAAAGACATTATGAAATTGAATCTGTTCAAATCAGCGGTTAAAAACTACCTCCTGCACCAGTGCTTCTACAATGTAAAAGAATTTATTGATTTTAATAAAAGTTAAATCCGTCTTGTACTTTATCACGCCATTGCTGTAGCACTTTTTAAATAACTTATAACAATTTCAAAAACTATTTTCTTGCATGATTGTGTTGCCGTATGGCTCATATTAATTTAGTTTTATGTGTACTCAACTTTGGCACGGTTGTGTACATTAATTCTGTAGCCCCATCCTGGCCCGGGTTTTTCTCCGTTTTTCCTTCGGGTAGAGGCGGATTTCTTATACAGGTTCTCTAGGCTTTGTCTAGGGGCGTGTTTATTGTAACAATAAATCGTGAATTTAGTGTTTTTTCAACTCTTATGATTTTTAAACACTATACTCAGAATAATCTATAGTTCGATAATAATTTGTACATGTAAAATAAATTTTTTGCGTTAAATTACAAACATATTGACATTATATATGTATTATAACTCGCAGCTAACTTTTTATCTTATCTAAGAACTTTTACTGAAATTTTTGAATCCGCCTCTGCCTTAGGGCCCTTGATCGGAATTGATGGGATGGTCCCTTGCTTGCTTCCGGAGAGTAAATTAGTTTATTGTCCTCCACGTGGTCATACGCAGTTTGTACTGTTTTTGACAATAAATTTATTATTACCAGTACAACTTCTAAATATAACTTTCCACCAAACTTGATCTCAGTAATTCAGCGTCTGACATGCGTAACAATTCTATTTATTATATCACGAAGTAGAACGGAAATCAGACGAGTTCTTGACGAGAGTGGTAGAGGAGTATGTTCAGTGCATTTAGGTGTCATTATCAATTGTTTTCCAGGCTTTATCTTACTTGCACACTATTGAAAATGAAAATTTCTGATCATAGATAAATTTTTGGATGGTGAGATTTCACAGAAATACCATTTTGCGAGCTCCCTGATACCTAAATGTGTTTCTTTGTGTACTGTACAACAGTCCGTCTGTGAGCAACGGACCTGACTAAGCGATTGAGACAATTTTATTCGTTTGCGCGGAGCATAAACCAAAATACGAGAACGAGAACTAATAAAAAGAGATGATCCTCATTTTGCAGATGCCAAACATACGAGGTAGCACTTATGCCAAGGAAATGAAAAGAAGAAAAATAATTATTTGTAGGTTCTTGGAATTTTTTAAAAAAATTTTTGTGTGGATTGCGTTACTGTTTCGACTATCTTAACATTCATTTCACAATTTTCACTACGTAATTATTAGTAGAAAGAAAATAATAATTGAAAATAAAGAAAATACTAATGAGTCCTTTAATGGCTTAATATTCTACTAATATAATGCAAGATTACATTATTTTGATATCACATTTATTAAACTTATATTAAATTTCTATTCTACATGACGCATTTCAGTGAACTGATTGCAGTCAATATTCAGTGTAGTGACACATAAATTTCATTTACGAAACATCAGTTGTAATTAGCGGATGAAATTGATAAGGAATTATGACCTAAAATATATTTTATACACTACTCAATTCACAGCCCACATATTTCATTTTAGAATACGATATAGAATTTATGAAATACAGGTTTCACGAAATCGATGAGGCAGATGCATAACGAAACATCTGATAATGAACCACAACAAGTAAGTAAGTTATAAATTTGTTTCTTCGCGCCACTTTAAAAAAGGTTTTAAATAGTTTCCATTTATCATAATCACAATGTAACAAAGAATCAGGAAAACTTTCTGTATATTTTACAAGTACATTGAAATACGATCGACATTCATTATCTGTACACACAAAATTTCATAATTAAATGGTTTGATGTAAATTAACATTATTAGTCAAAAGCTTTACAGATGTTATTCTATGAAATAATTCATTGTACTTGTCACAAAACGTTTAATAATTTTTATTTAATATTTACCTTTAACTCTGCCTCAATCTCATTCCCGTTATCCCATTTCCTGGTTGGTCACAATGAGAAAAATTCCTTACGACAAACTCAAGTCAACTTGACAACCTTCCATTCCTTCTCCAATTATCCTGTCTCATAATTGTCCTCAAATCAACCCAGATCCCCTCCTTCACCACAGAGCATAGAAACAATCACACTCGTTTCCACCAAGACTGCAGCTTAAGGCGGCGTATCGTTGCTACAACGTTTCCACGGTTCCAGTTCACCAGCTGAGTCGACACATTAGAGAGGATCTCGGGGCGCTTTTATCCGCGAGTGGAACTGGTTCTAACGTAAAATACTTCTTGGGATGTGAACACAGATGTTGTGCCATTACGCCGATGCGTCATGGTGATTGCTGAACGCCATGGGAGCAACTGCTACACGGGTATCTTAAACGACACAAGAATCGCAGCTTGGTGCACTTACTAGTGTATATTCTCTTATATTGATGGTGTTCCTAGCTATAAAAACGGTCTAAAGGTTTGTAAGATGTGATTAATGTATTTAATAGATTAAAGAAATAAATGTATTTTAATAGGTTCAAAGCTGCAGTAAAGCACAGGAGAGATTATGAGGATCAATTTCTCTCTCCTCCCCCTCCGACTGGTTAAGTATGATTTTTCTGAATTTTTTTCAAAACCATCCAAATATTTTACTTGAAGCTCAACTGATAAACTACTTGCAGCCATAGCTATATTAACTTATTATTTTGTCAAAATCCATACTCTCTCTGGCATACTGATAAAAGCTCGGCGTAATTTCGGTACTACAAGCTTACTCCGAGAGTAGTTACTTCTAGCGTAACACTGATGTAAACAAGGAATAAACTTTTACTAATAATGGCGTTTCTTGTAAGTTCTCTGCCTTTTTCATCGAGAAATGCAGTATTCCAAGAAAGTTCTGAACGTCTCACGACATGAGAGATATGTAATCTGTGGTGGTATCACTGATAAATCAGAACGTGTTCGTTCATCTTTTACACATTACTTTTCATAACGTAACGTGACTTATTTGGAGAAATGAATAAAGAATAATATAATAAAGATAAATAAAGAATAATATACAGAAAAATGGAAGATTGTCATTGTTTGACGTGTATACAACTGATTATTAGATATCTCAAGATACGAAAGAATGAAGTTCTAAAATGAAATTATATAATTTTATATTTCAATTATCCTACTTATAGGTTATAATACGGAACTTTAGATTTAAGATTTATTCACCCTATTGTAAGTATACCACTATTAAAACTCTTATTCATGACATTAAGCAAAGTGAGAAGTTACTCCAGGAATACTCATTTTCGAAAGCATAACTCTTGGAAACTAATAAACGATCTGCATGCATGGAATTGAAAATTCTCGTCCAAACCACTCATACATTTAGAGATTAGATCGCTATTTATTTGTTTGCTTCGACTTTACTTCGAGCTTAAACCTCGGGTCTGCGTGGTTTAGCCGTTGTCAACTACTTCCCACTTCGCGCATGAATTATTCCATGTTTATTAGTAACAGATTTAACTATTCTTTGCTTACTTTCGAAGTAAAATTTACTTCTCCTTTATTAGTACGGCCGTCTAGTAGTATTGTCTCATAATTTAACAATTTATCTCTCTCCTTCGAAATCGTATTCTTACATAAGAGTATTACTGAAATCACGTTTCACTACCCAGTGGCATGATGTATCTTAAACTGATGTACAACAGGAAATGCTACTTTCAAGTGCTGTAGACTCCCGATTTTCGGCGCCTTGAATACTAGTGAACTAGATTATCAGCGATAGAATCTGGCATACAAAAATATTACAAAATTTACCACAGATCTTTAACCCCATGCTCTTTTAAGTATTTCGTATTTTTTTATGAAAATTCCTTTACAATGCTTTTGTACGGTATTTGATAATCCTAGTATTTGAACTATTCGAACTGTCCTTTTACTAGGCGATCTGGATACCATTAACAGAGTTTTATTAATATTTGTTTACTTGGCCTATTTTCATGGAGTTTAGCAACAAAATCTTAGTAGTAAACTGTGGTCGTATCCTATTGGTTAGACATAAAGTATCAATTACCATCTCTAGATTACCCGTAATGGAATAATTGTAAAGTTTGTAATGAAATAGTTGTGAAATATGTCAACTTTAATTTTGCTTACAAAGATATACATATGCAATGTGTTACAATTACGATATATATATATATATATATATANCGTTACAAACTGCATATGACCATGCGAAGAACAATCAACTAATTTACTCCCCGGAAACAAGAAAATCCATTCCATCAATTCCAATCAAGTGCTGTAAGGCACAACCGGATTGAAAAATATGTTAGGGAGAAGGAGATTGATTTGTATGTTATTTACTAATATTAATTAATTCCTAATATTTGTAAGGAACATTCTACTATTTTTTGTTAATAGATTTTTTGAAGATTGTTGTATATATTATATTGATTTTGTTAATGTAATTTATTGTGAATTTTTCCTCATTATTCTGGTAATTTATGTTGTTTATAGTCCGGATGAGGGTTAAATAATAGAACTAAAACTCCGGCATAAGTTTAATTTTTTGACGAAGTCTTCTAAATTATTGCAATAAAAGGGAAATTTTACATTTTGATCTGCCCAGAAAGGCACTCTGATTCTAAAATAGTTCTCAACTTTCGTGACAAAATTTTTTGTGCTGTAGTCATAGAAGAAAGAGAAATCCGTAGTGCATGCATTATGGTACGTAGTGATTAAGTAGATTTTCGTGTCTCCGAAATCTATTACCTCACACGTTATGCAGGGCATAAAGTCTTAGGAATACCTGACAGATCTACTTGTACTGTTACACCTACGCCCAATCAGTATTCGTGTTTTATTCTCGTGTAGATCTCCTTACTTGTCGTATTATTCCTTATTTATCGTAGTATACGCCAAAGGTAAGGTTGTATTTACACATTTTAGTGGTTTTCTAAATCTGAATTTCGCTAGCCGACGTATTTGGGCAGTCATGTAACCTTGCGCGCTATCACTGAACAACTGAAGTCTGTGATAGCGACTGATAATACGCAATCTGTACAGTCGAACACCAATTGTTTACGTATCAAAATCTGTACACATTCATATCCATCAAGTCCGTCCATTTTATGTACTGTTTCGTGCGTTACACACCAGACTGAATGTAGATTGTATAGGAACTTAAAAGCATGCTCTATTTTCGGCACGACTCGTTCAAATTGACTAGCGCACTCCAAGCGACATACTAGTTGTGGCGACCGTGTTCTCTGGAGTCGGTTGTTTCGATACAATAGTGTGCGTAGTTGTGTTTCTATTCATTTGCTGTGTTTCCTGCTAAAAATCCCAACGATCTGCCTCGGAGAAGTGTCAACGAATCATACTAAGAAATAAGGTTATGAATATTGGTACTTGGAATGTTCTTACCCTACTACTGCAACCAGGAAAAATGAATGATTTGGCCGAACAGGTCGACAAACAAACCAGATATTGTTGCATTACAGGAAATAAGATGGAAGGAAAATGTTGTTATTAATAAGAAATTATTTACTCTGTATTACAGTGGCACAAAAACCACAACAGGTCAAGCGGGGTTGGTTTTATTTTGTTAAAAAGCATCTTCAAAAACATTTCTGTTCCTCGTAATGAAAGAATGTGTAAATTACGTATTAAGGGAAAATATAATAACATATCATTAATCAGTGTATATGCCCCCACGGAAGAGAAAGATATAGAATATAAAGAGGAACTTTACGAAGATCTACAACAGGTACTAGACAATGTTCCCAGAAGTGACACTATTTTAATTCTAGGAGATCTGAAGGTAAGGAAAAGACCTATAGTAAAGTAAGTGGCAGGTACACTTTGCATGAGATATTAAACAACAATGGAGAACTCCCATGTGAATTTGCTTTAGAACATAACTTCACGATAATGAGCACACTATTCCAGCATAAGAGAATTCACCTAGGAACGAATGCTCCCGGACACAGTGGTGAACCAAATTGATCGCGTCTTGATCAACAGCACCAAAAAACTCATAAGTGATGTAAGAACCCTATGAAGCCCAAATATTGATTCATATCACTATTTAATGCAAACAGTTCTTCACTTAAATCTTCCTGAGGTATATAAGAAGAAAATACCGTATGTAAGCAATTGGAATAAAGCCAGTTTGTCTAATCCCGCAAATCTCAAGGAATATCGCTTAGAACTCTACCGGAAACTTAGAGATCTCTCTGTTGCAGAAGGTGTAAATGAACAATTGAATAACATTAAAAAAACAGTTAATGATGTTGCTATTAGAACAATTTGGAAGCAGAAACCGGTTAGGAGTGAATGGTGGGACAATGAATGCAGACAAATAATACAGGAGAAAAATGAGACAAGATATAGATACATACAAGCTAAAACTACCGCTACCTATGAGTTGTATAAAATTTAAAGCCTGCAGGCCAACAATATCTGTAAAGAAAAGAAGAGAGATTGGATAAATAATAAAATCAATCAAGAGAGCTACAGAACAAAAGAGACAAGGAAGTTGTTAAGGCAGTCAAGGAACTGCAAAAGAAAAAATCAAGTGTGCCTACCCTATGTAAGGCCGAAGAAGTAAAAATCTTTCAAAAACCTGCAGTACTAGAAAGGTGGAAAGATTATTTAAAAAATAATATAAACATAACAATTGCAGATACACAAGGTGTTTTACCCTGCTGCCCAGAAGGATTATTAGAACTAGAGCATGAACTGGAACCTCCCTCATATATCCAAGTATGTTATATAATTCGGAATTTAAAATCTGGTAAAGCTGCCGGTTCAGACAATATTCCCCCAGAGCTGATAAAAAGCGGAGGCAGGACAGCTGGTCAAAGATTTTATGGATTAATCCTAAATGTACGGGAAAAGGATCAAATAACAACTAAATGGAATGAAGGGATTATACGCCCAATGTTTAAAAACGGTGATAGGCTTGACTGTGAAAACTATAAGCCAATCACTCTGTTGAAGATAGCGTACAAGATTTTTGCAATCTTGGTGAATAAGAGGCTTACCGACATTGTTGAATGTCAACTTTATGAGACCCAGACAGAATTTAGACCAAATAAATCAACAGTAGATAACATCTTTATGATCAGGCAAATTTTTGAAAAATGCCATGAATATAGCATTGACTTCTACAATATACAAGGTATTTGTAAACTATACTAGAGCCTTTGACTCAATTAAAAGAGATAAAATACCTGATTTCCTATATCTAAATAAAGTTCCACCGAAGCTTGTACGACTAATTATGCTAACATTAACAAACAACAAAGTAAGAGTAAAAGTTAATAATGAGCTCAGCGACCAGTTTAATGTGTTGTCTGGGGTCAAGCAAGGGGATCCTCTATCTGCAACCGTCTTTAACATAGTAATAGACACAGTATTGAAGCAAATTAACACAAGAGGGAACATTTCCACACGTTTAACGCAAATCATGGCATACGCAATGATGTATTAATAGCCGCAAGGACCAAACAGTCATTAACAGAAGTTACCATATGCTCAAATTATTATCTGCACTTCTCGGCCTTGTAAATGAAAACGAAATTTCTGCAACGCTCCCGTAAAGTCAAAAGAACTGAAAATCTCAAAGTGAACAACACTCAAATAGAAGAAGTTAACTCATTCGAATTTCTTGGATCCATAGTTAATGGTATGAATGAGATTGACGAAGAAATAAAAGAAAGAATCACTCTGGGCAATAGCATATCTTGCAAATGGAACACTATTTAAGAGCAAACTAGTAACCAAAACTTTGAAATTAAAACTATGTTGGACAATCATAAGGCCCATAGTAACATATGGTAGTGAAACATGGGTGTTAAAAGATGCAAATAAAGAGAAACTAGCAGTGTTTGAAAGGAAAATACTCAAGACGATATTTGGTTCTACAAGAGAAGAAAGTGGCTTTTGGAGAATTAAAACAAATGCAGAATTAAACAAACTAATTAATTTTCATAAGGGAAATATAATAAATTGCATTAAATCTCAAAGATTGAGCTGGTTTGGACATCTCTGCAGAATGGGGGAACAAAGAACTGTTAAGAAGGTATGGGTATGGAAACCATTAGGTGTTAGACCTCAAGGAAGACCGAAGAAGAAATGGTCTGAGGACGTCTACAATGATATAAGTATGATGAAAGTGGATTGAAAGAAGGTCAAATATAGGAAGGCGTGGAAGCAGTTGTTGAGAAGGGCAAAATTCTCCCATCAGAGTTGTAGAGCCTGGTGAAGAGGAAGAAGGGCAGGTGTTATGAGTGGTTAGACTCTAACATAAGGGAAACTGAGTCATTACCCAGTCGTTAGATTAAACATAAGGATCAACGACACACATGTTCATTTTTGAAAACAAATTTGATGAGATACTTTCAATGCTTTCAACAATTTTGTAAACGAACTTAACATAATTAATAATTACACATACAGAATTACTTTAAACAAGTTGAATTACAAAGTTGAGATATGGTTGTATGGCATGTCTCTTTACCATACAATCATATTACATCAAAATAGAAAAAAATATTAACTTTACCTACATAAGCAGATTTATTTCTCTTAGTCACAAATTTGATATACAACTTATCATAACGTATCTGTTATGACAAGTTATATTTGATACGAAAAGAACGGTTTAATTATTGACTTTAAATTTTCATATGCAGAATTACCAAATCACTTCCTTTGAAGTCCCAATATTTGATATATCATGTTTTCTGTATCATAAATATATATTAAAAATAATGATAATTTTACACTGAATTACTTCTACCTTACAAATTTGATGTGTACCCAACACCATTGGTGTACATATATAAGTGAAACAAATGGATTCTAACACAGAATTATTTTCTCTCACTAGCACTTGATCTGCATTGTTGGAATATAAATGAAAATAATATAAGATTACGATGAGTTACATAGAATCGAGTGGATTTCTTGATAATAACTTTGTCGTCTTCTTGATTCCTGGTGATGATTAGTTCATGTTCACCTTTTAGAAAATTCACTCCCAAATTACCAGTACACTGAGAGGTTTCATCATGATATCTACAGAATATGATGTGGAGTGGATCACAGTACAGATTTGTCTTGACTGAAAATGGATTAAAAGAACATATTAGTCACATATTATACTACACAAAAACGTCTAAGAGCCACTATGTGGGTGGAGCTCCTTTGGTTGGTCAGGAACTTAGGTCATGTTGCGAGTCCCCTGCTTGAATGGCTAATGAGTAGCTGTTCGGAGGAGTTTACATAGGGCGAATCCATAGCTCGAGGCAGTTGCCTCTGATTGGCTTGTTCAATCGAGGGTCTTATGTTGTTTGCTTCTCCGTGGAAATATATCTTTATTCCTTGGACAATTTTCTATGTTATGTTGAGGTTTAATGTCTTTATTCATTGGAGTTCTAGTATTCTTTGACCCTTTTGGTCGACCTACTTTCTTCTCGATCATTCTAGTCGCTAGCTCTGCAGTATTCAGACGTTCTTTACTAGCTTCGCTTGTAACAGCAGGATCTTGAAAATGCCGTTACAAATCCACCAGGCATTGGATCTCTAATCAATTTTTTCCCATGAATATCTTGTAATTAAAATTTTGTTAATTAATTTATTATCAAGGGGTTTATTATCAAGACATGCTAAAAACAGTTTGGTAACCACTACTGTCCATTATATTTCATTTCTTGTAACCGTACAAACAAAATTCAGATAACGCATGTACACGCGAGATGACGTCACATTATGAACGTCAGAATTTATGACTGCCTCATAAATTTGTACGACTTTCTTCTTATCAAGAATATATTGTTAACGTATTACGACTTCCATAATGAATTCCTTAACTAAGCATTGGAGTTACCAAGTCGTAAGGAATAATAATTAAAATAAATAATAATGCTCCTCCTGCGTTCCAAAGATCTGAAGTGTCATTGTTATCGTTTAAACACCAATATCAATGTTATCATTCCGGAAAATCATCTCAAAACCTACTCCAGTTTGAAATCACTTCCTCCTAACTAAAAGTTTTATGAAAAAGTTTGGAACATTTCACACGAAATGGTTCGGACATAAATAAATATCAAGTGGTATAGCTGGGTACAAGTAAACTTTTAACGATCAAGCAGTGTAATGAAATAAATGTGACTTGATATCCGGAGCTTCATGAAATTCTCTTCCAAATTTTGTTACATAGATCTACAAAAAAAAAGTGTACATTACTTTACGAAACTATACATTATTGACAAAAATTATATTGAACAGAGGGTATTAAATACACGTTTTTCTTCTTTTACTTCGAAAATATCTTCCTGTTTCATGATTAGATAAATTAAAGTCGGTGGATGACCTATCTTGTTTGATAAATGTCTTCCTTCGTTTTTTTACTAAACATTCGTGGTCTCAAACAAAGCCGTTGCGAAAGGAAATATCTAAGAGGGTTCATAAATTTTCTGAGACTAACACAGGAGTGAAATTTTAAATGCTAATTCTTTGATACTGAAAGCTAACAAACAAAAAAACATTCGATCAGATTATTCCATTTGCAAGAATTCTTCTTGAATCGGAATGCAATATTTTCCAAATCCATCGAAGAACAGAATTCTATGCGAGGATCCTTCGCGGGCTCTCAAAACCTTTGAATACTTCAAGCTAATTAAATTTTACTACTACAGCTTTAGGAACGCCCAAAAGATTGCGCTTTGCCTCCAGCACTCTAACATAGAAAAAAAGATTGTTCGACCGCAAAAGCTGGACTTTGTGGTTCCAATGCGAGAGAAGTCAAGAGATATATAGTATTGCAGGCCCAAATTAGTTCCTTTAAAATTTTAATCTCAGAGGTAACAAAACTGGTCTTGATACCAGGAGAGGAGTGTGGATAGTATGGGTAAAAGACTCTTGCCAACAGTAATTTTCGTGCGTGAACCAGTAACTGTATAAAGAAGTGATTGTATGAAAATGAACGTTAACACTCTTGAGGAAAACGAGTTGGGCAAAAAAAAAAGGTTAATGGACACAACTGAATTGTAGTCACCAGTAAACGACGCTACAAGGAAGTTGAAATAAAATTTTACTTCGCGGTTACGTAGAGAATGATATGAACAAATGAGAATACCATAACGAAATGTATTTTTTAATGAACTGGGTTCAAATTATTCTTCTGCAATACCGACAAATTGAGAAAATAAGCACATGAAATGCGTTCTAAAACATGATTAAGCATTATTTCAAGGAACAAAAAAAACGAATGTTTTTTGGTTCGACGTACAGAAAAGTTGTTTAGCAGTCAGCATGCAGAATTTAACATACAGTAAAAAAAGTTTCTATTTATTTTTTCAAAATTTTTAGTTTAAAAAAACAAAAAGTGGAGCACGGAGTGTAAATGAAGTCGGAATGAACTGTCCAGAAATAGACTTCTATTCGAATGCATTCGAAGTGAATTCTTTACTTTGCCATCATTTCATTAATTTGTTCGTAGAGTTATCGGATAAACAACATTCTTCAAACACACATGCGGCATTGGACATCATCGCAAAAATTTGAAAATAGACACTCCTGGAGCGAATTCTTATAGATATGAAGAGATTCCGATTTTTTGACCGATATTTTTCTTACGTATGCTGCAATAATATTATTATTAATAATAATAATAATAATCAAGATATAGAACAACTAGAACCTATTGAACTGAACAAATACTTGGATGTAATGATAAGAAATAGAACAGAACACACGATAGTCAAAGAACACATCACTGAAGAATTCTTGAGAAGGATGGAAAGAACAACAAAGACTCATTTAAATTCATGTAACCTGACGAAAGCAATAAACTCATTAGTCATCCTCATTCTATCCTACTCCTTTGGGGCAGTAAAATGGTCAACTACAGATCTGGAAAATTTAGAGAGGAAAATCAGAACCACGACGACAAGCAACAACAAACACCATCCTAAATCAGCATTAGAACGAATGTTCATCCCACGTAACCAGGGCGGAAGAGCCATCATACCAATCAAAGACCTCCATGAAAGACAAAAGTACATCCTCAATAACAAAGCGTATACCTCATCACTACACCAAGCAATTACAATCAGTGATAAAAACTATTCACCTGAATAAGTCTCTACCCCAACCAACACAAGTAAGTAGAATGACAACCTGACAAGATAAACCAATACACGGAAACTACCCCAACCAACCGACCAACAGCAAAATAAATAAAATAGAATCAGTTAAGTGGTTAATGAAGGAAAATTATTCCCAAAAACAGAAGACTTCATAGTACCAATGCAAGACGGAGTCACATCAACCAGAAACTACAGGAAAATAATTATAAAAGAAACTGGAATTAAAGATTCATGTCGCCGATGTAACCAAACCAAAGAAACTCGGGAACATATCATTGGTGTAAACGTAGGCTTCCGCGGCCGGAGTCAGTATGAACTTGTCTCTCCGGGACAAACCGCGTCTTAGTAGATACAACTACCAACGCAGAGTGGAAAAGAAAAGAAAAGTGTATCTCATCGATTTTGCTGTCGTAAATTACAACAATCTAGAAAAAAACAAAGAACGACAAAATATCAAAATACCAACATCTAACTTTGAAGTAAAAAAACTTGGGAATGTTCAAGAAGTGATCATAGTTCCTATCATTTTATCTACCCTAGGACTAGTACCCCAATCCCCAGTCATTTAGAAAACTCGAAATCAACACCTACATAACAAGTAGATTGCAACACAGCGCCCTTCTGTCCTCAGCCCACATTACCAGAAAGTTCTTGGACCTGAAATAGATTCTTCCCCACAGCAGAACTTGATTTAATAATACACTGCTGAGAGAAAACCAACATAAGTTAAGAGAACTAAATGAAAATAATAATAATAAATTTACCATCAAAAAAGCAGGTACAAACTGCGTATGACCACGTGGAGGACAATAAACTAATTTACTCTCTGGAAGCGAGCAAGGAACCACCCCATAAATACCGATCAAGGACACTAAGGCAGAGGCGGATTTAAAATTTCAGCACGCTCTAAGGTAAGGATAAAAATAGTTAGGTACATGTTATAATATTAATAGAATAACAACAAATGTGTATTTTCTTAAATTACAAAAACCTTATTGGGAAGTATGCATTATCATCAAACTATAGATTATTCGGAAAATGTTGTTTATAAATCGTAAGCAATAAAATAACACGAAATTCGAGATTTATCATTTCAATAGACGCCGCGCCGCCCCTAGACAAGAGCCTAGAATGCCGTACAAAAAACCCACATCCACCCGGAGGAAGTCGGGAGAAAAACCCGGGCCAGGATAATTGGAAAGTAAAAATGAATCACTTTTATAATAAAGAATAAATATTATTATAACTCATACTAGCTAGGGTCCTAAATTGATAACTCAGATTAGGCCATTTTGAAACGGCGAAATCAAGTTTAAGTCGCCAGAGAAAAACGAGCAGAGTACTGAGAACAATCTTCACAGCGCAGGGCGTCAAAGAAAAGAACGATGCACAAAACAGTATTTCCAAAATAGAATCTATGGGTTTTTTTCGTTAGGAATTGTGTGATGTTGATTTTGTCTGCTTACTAAGCCTATAAAAACACCAGCAATTTGTTTGGCTTCAACTCTTAGGATATTTAAGGTGAATTTCCTCTACGCACAGTGAACTTGACCTTGAAGTGTTCTCAATATTCGGCTGAAAGAAGTAGTAGCTGTGAGAAATGTTCCGATTTCTGACCTTTTTTTTTCTAAATTTTGCAACGAATTTAATGAAATCATAAACGCACAGAACAGAACTGAAAAATATACATATTTGAGTTTAACATCAAATTAGAGTGACATTATCCAGGGAACACGTCTATGGATGAAGGAGTCTAAGATAATCTGATGACAAGCATCCTTTGTATTGATCCCGACATTTTCCCCGTAATCGAATGTCGAAAAGTTTTCTCATTGGTCACGGAGTCAAAGATGGTGATTTTTCAACCACATAGTTCGAGGAGGCATAGTATATTTCCGAAGCACAATGTATTTATTGAAGCGACTATTAAGTTTGATATCCGAGGAAGAACATCTGGAGAAACTGTGAAAATTAAAATATCTAATTTTCCACTTTTCGTATTACTAGCGGTTACGATAATATTTGCCATTGCATTTCACCTGACATTTTGTCAAGAATATATTTTTAAAAATCTTCCTACATCAAATGTCAACAAACAAAGTATTGCTCCCTTCAGTATTTTATAAGTCTAATAAAGTCATTGCTTAGGAGTTCGTTTTCAATATTTTAAAAAACACAACCTACATTTGACTAAAGTTCATCAATACATGTGAAGGTCATCCGATTTAGGATTCAGGAGAAATATAATAATTTCAAATTTGCGAAGAAGGTTTCTCCTTGTTGCAGCTCAATATATGGTTTTTGAGAAAATCCATATCAACGAAGCAAACTTCGATATAAATTAATAATAAAAACGAAGAAAACTCGGTATCATTCACGTTCTGAAAAAGTTTGTCTCACGTCTTGAAATCACTTCACTTCATGGCTAAAATTAGGATCTTGTTTCCAAACTTTTAGTCATGTTAACAAGTAAAAAAGGGAAGGAATAATAAGTGAATTTTAAAGAGTTTATCTGCTGAACTGCGTTTCAAATAATATTACTTACAACGTTCTTATCTAGATGTGCGTCCGATCCGACGCTTCGAAACTTTGAAGAAATAACACAACAAACTCGGGTTAGATATGTTCAGTAAACTTGTATTCAAATTTTTATATAATTCACTAAAATTCAAATCTCGGAATTCGCACCCCCTGCACATTCTTCCCTTATTCGGAAGCCAAAGTCTCCACGTGGGGGCAGGCGCTGGGCACCCTCAGGCGCCAGGCTAAATCGGGCTGCCGAGTGCGGGGTAGTCACGGCAACTTTTTACATTAATTACGTTTGCGACAGGTGGATCTAGGTCGCTCGTTAACTCAATTAAGCACCGCGGCGAGCGCTCGTGAATGCAGTGAGTGAAAGAGTGAGAGAGATGTCCAATGAAGCTTGGATGAGAAATACAAGGGCGGCAAAGCAGAAGAGAGTGTGAATGGCGGAGGAAAACGTAATGAGATGAAATTTTGGCTTAGTAATTGGACGAATTACAAGGCGATAGAAATAGAGATCAGCGGAAAAGATATTATTCAGGATATCACTAAGGAAAATCACGAAAAAGAAACAGATGTAGAGTGAAACTGCAATGATTCAAAAGTATCTGAAGTATAAAAACTTAAGTTCTGGCTACGTAAGACCGATTGAAAGTTGTAAAATCAATAAGACCATCTGAATGGTCAACATTTCACACATAATAATATTCATTATTGATATCCACACATTTCACATTATTCCCTCCCTGCCACTAATTCGTAGACGTGACACAGTAGATGTATCCAAGGTCTTTCTAATTTCAGATCTGGACGATTCCAACATCCACTGAAACAATGTTTAGACATCCTATCTCCAGATTAGTGTTAATTCCAAATTTTTATATCTTGATTCCATCGAATTTTTCTATTCTGAACATTGTCGTAAAATTTAGGAGAGATCCGAGACACAAGGTGATGTCTGTGCACGTGGCAGCGTTTATACAAAGGAGAGGCAGAAGACATGGCTGATAACAGTGAAGGGTTGGCGGCGGCGGCGGCGGCAGGGCGGATCGAAATGCGCTTTATCAGAGACAGCCGTCAGGTCGCGAACGACCGCAGAAGAAGGAAGAGAGGAAGGAAGACGAGGTCTGGGAGAGGAGGAGGAGACTAGACGCCGAGAGATGCTGAACCTAGATTACAGTCCACCATCAAGAAGCAAACGAATAAATCAAGGATGCACAAAGAATCTGAGACATTCGAAAGACAGAAAAAACACTGTGGTCCAAGCGAAAGTTTGTGTCAAGTTGATTGAATAGAATTTACTATAATGAAATATTTGTGTTATTTTGAATGTAAATATTATATTGTAGAAAAGTTTCAATTTTTGCTTATGGTGCTGAATCAGGTGTAGTTTATCGATACCTGAGAACCGTAAGTTCGAATTGTCTGTTAATGGAAACACCATATACTCATTTCTATATAATGAGTGGTGAAAATACTGAGGTATGTATTCCATTATTCTCTATATTCAAATTTTCTATATTACTTCACTTTTGGTTCAACCTAGTATATGTAATGTAGTTAACAAAATACAGAAATACTTTCGATGCTCCCTCATGCTTCTCAATGCAATAATTAAAGAAATATTTCGTAGCTGTTTAACACAATATACTATTTTATTTTGTTCTTCGTCTTAATTATAAACATAATAAAGTCACATCAGGAGTTAATGCTAGAGTATAAACGTGTCACAATAAAAATGATTAGCAGTCAGATGGTACTCCAAAATGTACTTGTGTCAAGGGTTTCTTTATTTAAACTTTTTCGACCGATATCCCAGAAGGTTACACTCTCATAATTCACATTTCATAAACTAAAATGAATTTTTCTATTCTAACCAATTAATTTATTGTATGAAATAGGGTTATAGGGATATACATGATATAGGGATTCATCAAAGTAAATCACGTGTGATTTGTAATAAGAATTCTAGTTTTCACAATATATTAACTAATAGATTTTATATATATATATATATATATATATATATATATATATATATATATATATATATATATATATA
>NNCF01126132.1:1323251-1369896 GCA_002313205.1 Laupala kohalensis
TATATATATATATATATATATATATATATATATATATATATATATATATATATATCGACTATTTTCTTCCATATCATTCCTCAATAATCTTAAATTCATTTTTTAGTGATCACATTACTCAAAGACCAGACGGGGGTCTTATGATTTTGTATAGTTACATAGTTTCATGCTAAAAATTATTTTATAAGTCTAACGTTCATAAACTTCATTTTTAAAAATCTTTTAACTTACTTTCGATTTTCTGCCATCGAAAAGACGTATACTGGTACACATACACAAATACATCGTCTCATATCATTGAACAAACAACATTTGAATCGCGATAATTCTTCAAAAACACACTTTCAATTATTTATCATTGATAAAAAAAGTATAGTTTATGTCTAGTCAGCTCTATCCATTGTACGTCTTTCTTTACTTATTAGTGTTTTGAATCAGTAAATTATTTCACGTTTTGACTTAACTTACTTCATATTGTATAACGTAGTTATTCACGTTCATGTCACGTAATGTCATGTACAGAAATTTGCATAGAAAATAGTCTGAAAATGCTCTCTAAGTTTTCTTTTTCAGTACACACATTATATATATATATATATATATATATATATATATATATATATATATATATATATATATATATATATATATATAGAGAGAGAGAGAGAGAGANTCGGTTAATTGTTACAAAAATCTTAAATTGATATATTACTATACATAAATTATATATTTTATTATACTATATATATTATTTTACTATATTAACGTGCTACCTCATAGTCAAGCATTTCTGTGTGTGTTATATTATTCTTGGACAGCACAGAAACAAACAATGAATTACATCGGTTCTATTGGACCGTTATCATAATTCGTTTTATATTCGTATCACACTTGAATATGGAGTTAGACTCCACTTTTTGTTTGTTTTTGAACCAGCTAGTTTAGAAATAAGAAAACATCTTAATCCAATAAGAACGTGAATGTTTATGCAGATGAAATTCTCACATTCAAGCAAAAAAAGTCACTGGCAAATATTTCAGCGAAAAGGATGTTCATAATATGTCTGAGCATGTCATCCGAAGAGCTCAGTGTCAGGATTGGAGACATAAACGAGGAGTAATCAAACTTTTAAGTACCTGGAATTGTGTAAATTCTGATAGCGCTCTTTAATGACAAAATAAAAACAATAATACTTTCTAACAACTTTTTTTTATACGACATCTTTAAATGAATAGCTTGGATGTACTGCTGGAGTTCATGGTAAAATATAAATTCTACAAATGTCGATCAGAATAACCTTTAATACTTATTATGCCGTTGCTGTTTCGTTAGTAACAGTTCTACAATTTATTTACTTTTTATCCCATTGTCTCCTGGACTAGTTTCGTAAACAGCACAAGCAATTAATAAAATATGATGACTAAATAGTGAAAGTACTAAAGGATTAAAATGTAAAACCAATATACGTGAACGAAACTTTTGTGAAAATTATTTTGTTATTTGTGTAATGTTGATTTGCAATTTTCTTATCTTATAAAGTTTGTTTTATTTTTTTTTATATATTTGTATGTGTGTGTGTAATTGTGTATTTTCACGTTAAACTTTTATTGTAGTCCTAATGATGATCGAAACGATGGAAAGTTCGAAGATAATATTAATGTTTAATTTGTGAAGTAATTCCAAGAAATTACAGTGAAGTGAACATATTGGTTCAATATGTATTTTCCTTTGTTTAAATTTATGAACATTTAACTGTCCAATTCTTTTTGACAATAAACGTACATCTCATTCATCTCCTGTTCACCTCTTTCAATAACTTTTTCTAGAGTGGTTTGTGCATATCCATTGTGTTTCCTGAGGAGAATAAACCATGAAAGCAAACATACGTAGGTACATTATAAAACCTCATGGCTCGCAGAATGACCATGAATAAACCTAGATCTTTGTAATTAGGCACACGTGTTCTCCAGAACGGGTTTAAGAGCATCACCAAGATTTATTCTTTGATATTCAATTTTTAAAAAATCATTAAACGTTTAACATACTTTGAATTTCCCGCCGAGAACAAATCATTTGATGTTCAGACCTTCGACACGCAGCACGTGTGGTCTCCATGGTTCTGTGAACTTCCGAACGAGTTTTTCGAAACTAAATTTTTTAAATTAAGATTTAAAAGTTTTTGTTTTTATGCCACCGGCGACAACGAATGGATGGGGATTTTGAAATGTGGTACATGCATTCTTCAGGGTGAGTACATCCTGAAGTCAACTGTGATGTAGAAAGAATGGCTGTACAAAAATAATACTTTAACGTCAGAAAAACAGCGGGTACTAGCTATTAAACTATTTTGAGGAGATTACCAAATAAAAAATTCAAAATAATCTCCTCTTGAAAATTAAAACCAAACAAATATTGAGCGGTTAAGATTCTTTACACGAAAGGTACGTAATAGAATACGGTCGTAGAAGAAATGAAAATAAAAATTAGGGTTATTTTCATTAGAGTCCAAGAAAAGCGAGTTCATTTCCCCAACTACGTTTAGCACACTTATTTCCGCACCCATAACATGCTGGTTAATTATTTTCTTTCAACTAGTACCGGATGTAGACGTATCCAACGAGGTATATACGAGAAAATGGAAAACCTCAAAGGAACTAGTTACGACTTCCTCGCATGCGAAAGACATTGCCTCGTTTCTAAAGCGACGAAACAGAACTATCGACCGAGGAATCATTAGACAAGAGTTTCGATTGCATTAAAAATGCAAAATCTCATTGTTATGAAATTCTTTCAACTTTTCATTGATGGTGCACGAGTTATAAAAAACTAAATCAAATCTTCTACGATCCTCTTTAACCATTTGGTAAGCAATAGTTACGAAAATTATACTAACCAAGAAATAGTATCCTGAATTGCTTACGTTTATGATAGGGATATTCGTGAAATAACTTAGTACAAATTAATTCCAATAGATAATTAATACAAGGGGAAACATATTTCACTCTTAAACATTTCTTAAGGGTTCGTAGGATGTAGGTGTTCCTCACCATGTTCAAAGTAGTGTATTTGAATGCTGATGGAACATATTGCCCGAAGAACCTATATTCCGATTTTTCTCTGTTATAAATAATTATAAATAACTTATCATCACTGTAATTCGTTCAAGTGGCTTCAATGTTTACTCAATAAATTTAAGAGATAATTTTTTGAATAAAAAATGTTTCTGAAGAAATGACGAAACTGTTTAAATTTTTTCTTTAACATTTATACGAACATTATACTACAATTAACGTTCATTACATATTCAAATTCGGGGGTTTGAATTTATACACCGACATAGAAAAATTATGAGAACAATACAATATTATAACATGTTGATTCGGTCCATGATTTTTGTAATCATATTTTATGTTTATATTTAATATCATGTTAAATAGTTCTGTTATGTTTCTTGTTATAATTTATTTCACCTGACGACGACTTAAACATAAAGTCGAAACGTTGTGACACAAAATATATAGTTCGTCCGGTCAAGTCCTTAATTATTTATTTATGTATTTTATACGAATATGTTCATATAATGAAATAAAAATGATTCACATTTCTTTCTATGTATCATTAAACCCTTTATTATTTGATCAAACTATTCGTTTATAAAATTTCGCGAGAGATAAGAGCTATGTTCCAACTATATAACCATATTTTCCATTCCCCGCCCCCTCACTTCCTACTTCAAACAGACGAGAACAAGACAATAAACCAAAAAACATCCCCGTCGTTGTTAGTTCTTAACCTCCACCAGACAGGTCGCCCTCATGTTCGTTCTGCGCGTCCAGAGAGCGAACACGCTGCCACTAAGAGGATTTGCGCGGACAAAGGAAAGAGACGTGGGAAAGAGACGCTGCGGCGGCCGTAGACTTACGAATCAGACGGACAGCCATGGAGACTATAAACAGGAGATGGCACTGATGGTGTGGGGTAGCCTTTTCTATGTGTACGAAAAGCGCCGTCAGTTCACGCGGCATCATGAATCTTCAGCGCCATCACACATTGGTTATTGTAACTACTTCAAATCCATGTGTCTCGATAGGAAAGGGACAATAGGAAAGGACTTTTAAATACAATAGCACGAATACTAACAACGTAGAATACAAAATACAATGTAAATATTCTAATGCTAGCTACGTAGGTCAAACAAAGAGGGGGTTAAAAAACTAGAATCCAGGAACTCAAAAGAAATTTAAAATCAGTAGAACAAAGTGTAGTTACTTCACATTGAATTAATAACGATCATTCGATGGATTGGGAAAATACATTAATTTTGGACAAAGAAGTTAATTATTACAAACGTATATCAGAAATGATTTTTATAAAAAATACAATTCGGTTTGAATCTACGCACAGACACTGAAAAACTATCTGGTGTATACAACACACTATTATAACATTTGTGTTTTCTACTATTTTGTAAACATATTTTGTGTTTATATCATGTTCATTTGTCATGTTGTTATGTTTATTGTCACCTAACGACGACGATCAGCTGAGCATCACTCGAAGCGGGAACTGCCGTTGAAATAGTTACAATAGCCAGCATAAGATGGCGCTGAAGATTCATGATGCCGCGTGAGCTGACGACGCTTTTCATACATTCCCCCACTCCGTGAGTGCCATCTCCTGTGTATAGTCTGCTTGCGGTCACGAGTCTTGAGAAGCTAGAGTCTCGCTGAGAGTAGGTCAAGCAGTGCACTTCATGATAACAAGGTCCCAGGTACGGAAAGAGGAGTGAGAGACTCAACTCAAACCAGTTTAAATAAATTAAAATTAGAATTGAAATAAGTAAAGTTATTTTTTCTGCTCAGCAGTACTGTAAAATGCATCATTTTTGGAAATTTATCCGTTTTTTTCGGGAATGAATCTTTATCAAAGATGGGATCCTATCAATAGTTGGGGTAGTGCTGACGACATGGACGATGCAATGGTTTCCCTTCCTCCCGATTCTACAATCCTCTCTAAAAACATGTGCGCCCCTGCATGGATGCAGTCTAGGGAATATTATAGTGATGGGAAAAAATTTGGAGAGTGAGAGGGATAGTTACAACCGTGCATGTTCTACAATATTCCGATATGTAACACCGGAGTTCATATTTGGAACGCTGATTTCTTTGGTTCCATAAAGATTTATTTGCTGAGAATATTTGTCGTTGACTCGGAAAATGTGAGGATAAACGCTCCATGTTGTGTGTGCTGTGAGGTTACAACAATTTCATTGGGAATTTCAGCACAATGTTTTACTAATTCAAGTGAATTTCTAGTTTTATCTAGAATGTTAGGAACTGATCGATTTAAATTTATCATTCTTCACTTCATGACATTTTAATTCCTAAAAATAGGATATGATCAGCTTGAACAGGAAGTGTACTTTTGGCAGTGGCTAACAAGCAGACATATTGATGAGCAAATGTCGACCTGCGACAACGTTATAAGAATATTCCGTTGAGGTAAACAAATGGACGGAATAAGTGACAACCAACAAGCGCAACAAATATCCAATTACGTAATGGGGTACATAGGTCTCGCAGTATGTCCTTTGGTAGCACATGACGGATACATCTCAAAATATACGAGTAAGTTAGATCGTACGAGGGATTAAACAAGATCTGCATCATAGCAAAAACAACAAAGCGAAAAGCATTCCATGTGTGGTTCTCAAAAAAAATCTGAAATTTGGATGGGCTACCCTCCCATTCTGTTTTGCGTGGTAACATAAGACTTGCATCAAAATTCCTTGTTTTAAAATTTATTTTAGGTGTAGCTGCAGAATCTCAAAATTTCATTATTTTAAAACTCGGTAATGACCCCTACATTAATGTAAAATATATTTTAAAAACCTGAAATGTTGATGCAAGTTTTATCCGAAGACATAAACATAAAGTGAGAGTGACACGTACAATTTGAAAAGTTGATTTTTTACGAACCATCCTAGCCTTTATACAAAACCATGCATCGGAAAATTGTCTTGTAGGGGATGTGGCCTCACCCCAGGTTGGATATTTATTCTTTTCATTTGACGCTCTTGCGAATGATAAATTCTGTGAGATATATAATATAATCCCAAACAAAATTTAAAAAACTGAAGACTTTAATTTCCGAAAGTTTTGCGTGTCTCTCATTTTAGAGGAGCGTTCAATGTCTAACTTTCGTTAATTCCCTACAGC
Organism: Laupala kohalensis; assembly: GCA_002313205.1. Classification (NCBI taxonomy): domain Eukaryota; kingdom Metazoa; phylum Arthropoda; class Insecta; order Orthoptera; family Trigonidiidae; genus Laupala; species Laupala kohalensis. Next base: position 1,329,470 of record NNCF01126132.1, read on the forward strand.
AGAATATGTGATAGAAAACCACATCTATAAACACCAAGCATTTCGCTGTCGAACTTAGAGTCAATCGCGAGGACGTTTTAATCCAAGGATTATATTGAAGTCCCTACTCCACAACCAATTGTGTAGAAGTGCATTCATTACTTTGCAACAGTGCTGGAATGAGTCGAGGAAACAAATTAACACAAAGATTTTTAACTAGATAATATGCACAACCAATAATTTTGCACGTTTTTTTGATAAATATATAAAAAGATACTCTTCACGTAGTTGTTAATGCAGTTTGCGATTAGTCATATAATTTTCATGAAATGTTTCTTAACATTTATTTAAATTTGGCAGTAAATAATAATCCATTGGATGTCAATGATTCATGGAAGGTGTCTATCTTGGCACACTCGAAACCCGCAAGTGTTGGTTCACACCTGTCAAATTTCTTTAATTTCGTTGTTTTGCTACTGTATTTGACGTTGCATTATAAAAGGGTGTACTGTTTTGGTTAGTACATCTAATTTTCTTGCAAAAATTCTGTTATAAACTACACTAGAGTACATCAGTATTATTCTTCAATTACAACAAACAACCCCATAGAATTACTTGTCGCAATTTTAGTACTACAAATGCCGAAAGGAACTTTGAACCGCTAGACAGAATTTTTAAGACTTTGTAATATGGGTCATATATTACTTTCAAACAGATCTTTGTGCAGAGAACATAGAAATTGTCCCGATACCTCTTTCTAAAACATTACCTCATTTGTTTCCTAATCTGTAGTCGTCCGATGTAACCGTGAAGTATTTTATTTAGTTTTCTATCTGTTATAACCATCAACATAATTGTATTGTGAATTCTGAACGTTATGGATGTACTCTTGTATCCTTCATAATTGTTATCTTCTGATTCGTTAACATGCAATGTTAATCTAAAAATTTCAAATGATTTTAATAATTTTATGCATTTCATGATACCACACACTGAAGTATCTTTATTATAATTGCGGAGAGGACATTTGATATTAATAGTTTATTAACAAATGGCCAAAATAGTCATTTTGAAAAACTCTTTTCCCCCGTCATAATACTCGGCTTCGTGGATTGAAAAGGACAGTGGTATCCGTTTGTTGAAAAGGGTTCAGAAAGAAATCAGTAACTTGACAAAAGTTGTTAAATAGAATAGGTATCATAAAAAAGGGAGCGTAAATAATACAAAAAGATCCGAATTCCGCGACTATCACTTTGGCAGACTGCCCTCCAAAGTTTGACGGATAGATAAATAAACTGAATTTACAACATAAGAACTTAACTTTTGCAGTAGTATTTTTTTCTGAAGCTCTATTGTGACCAATCAACGGAGGCGGTATGGTGTGTGAATCACGTAAAGCTTAAAGACATACATTATTATTATTATTATTATTATTATTATTATTATAACAAGAAATTACAACAAGAAACAAGAATTTGAAACATAACATAGAGGTTGCGTCTATTGTCAACAAGACGAAATGAGCTGTATTTCATTGCAAGAAGTATATAACACCTTTACGTGATAGATTAATAAAGTCTGAAAATATGTAATTAATTTCAACACTTAAAATTGTAAAAAATAATTTGATAACGGAAGGGAAAGATAAGAAAGCTCATATGAATCCCAACAACGTAGTATGCAAATTATAATGCAAACATTTGCAAAATGCAAATATTTGCAAAGAAATGCAAACATTTGTTATGCTAGCTGTGTAGGTCAAGTAGGGAGACTTAAAAACTAGAATCCAGGAGCACAAACGAAATTTAAAATCACTTGAACTAAGTGTAGTAACCCCACATTGTATGATTAATGATTACTTGATGGATTGGGATAACACATTAATATTGGACAAAGGAGTTAATTATTACAAATGTATCCAAAATGTTATAAAGATACACACGGCAGTTTGAATTTACGCAATAACACAGAAACAAATTCTGGTATTTACAATACAATATTACAACTTTTTCTATAGTTTCTGCTATTTTGTAAACATATATTATGTTTTTTCATATATGTTTAATAGCTTGTTCAAGTGTTCTGTTATGTTTCTTGTTATAATTTGCAGTACCTGACGACGACTTCAACATAAGGTCGAAACGTTGGGTACTTAACATCTCAAAATATATAGTACTAGCTCATTACCCGGCGGTGCTCGAAATTTGTTTTACTTGTTTGATCAATATTCTTTTACTCGTGAAAGAAAATCATATCTATCAATATTGTAAGATTAAAATAATTTTACTTACTGATTTTCAAAAACATATGTACAGCATTCTAATTTTACAAATTCATAACAAAAAAAATTAATACAAAACTTGATTGTATACATACACCATTTTGAGTTTCATCTGCAGCAACAAGAATAAATATTCTTGAATGAAACCACCCTTGAGCAAGCAACGTAAAATTATCCGTCAGAGAAACAAATCAATCGAAAGGTCACCAATTTGTCTAGTTATCCCTTTTACCCTTAATTAGGGTTATTTAACCCCTATGTGTGCTATACTTGTACTTTTACAGCATCAGGTCACTGTTTATGTGACAGGTTGCGGAATATATGGATTAAGTTTATGGGCCAGTCTTTTTCGATTAAATATTTCACATTCCTTCCCACTGCAACCGTGGTGTTTCTAAGGCCCTCTCTCTCCCCTGCCCCCAATTCCAATGGCGACATATCATCGGAAGTGTGTCTGTTCATCTCAGTACAAACCAGCTCATCGGGAGCCGCACAGGTCGAATTTTCGCTTCCGGGGCAAGATACAACAGCCGATTTCATCGAAATTTATGGTCAAAAGAAATGGTCACACATTTTGAAAATAAATGCTAGCCTATGTTCTTCCCGAATATCTTAACGATATTTTCGTCAAATTTCATCACGATCGGTTATATATTTCTTATGATGTACAGTACTAATATCAATGATATCGATTGGGTAAGTGGTTTCGACCATACAGCCCGTCGTCTTGCTCTGCGCATGCGCGTAGGTGGTGGAGGCGGTGTGGTCGAAACGCGACGAGGCGAGGGATGAGTGGTAGAATGTTAAGATGAGGGAAGGAGAGTGGCGTAGGGAAGTGACAGTATCGGAACCTGTGTGGTTCCTAGGTTGATTGACAGACAAGGTGTGAAGTTTTCTTTTGATTTAAGAACGAATCCGATATCTTATTACTCGTGTTATGTTCACCATGTTGAAATAGTGTTGACATTGCTGAAGTGTCATTGTAAGAGCGGAGGAAGAAGCATTTTTCTTTGGTGAGGTGATTGTCCTAAATCAGAAGAGAACGAGCAGAAAGGGACTGCATTTCATCTACTGCCTACTGCCTGCACAAGAAACCTTGAGTGGCAGTTCCAAGCGTCTGCTAGTTCAGTTACTTGAATTCTGAGTGACTGTGAGTAATGAAAATCGTGAATATGCCAGACTTTGTAAATTAAGAAATTAATTGTGAGGGTTTCATAGATTTGTGAAACTGGTAAAATACTTGAACTATCACTGATTGTCAACAGACTTTTGAAAGGGTGAAAAGTACGCCTTAGGAAATTGTGTTTTTTTCTGTAATTTGTAATTTTCAAAGCTCACGTGTATTATAATTTGAATTTTTTATGTACATACAATTATGAAAAATGGATCGTGTTAAAGTTTATTTATGAGTGTTGTGGGGTAACAAACCCCACAAGAAACCACTGTAACTAGTTTCGTTGTACAATATATATTATATATGATTAATTATCACAATTACATTCTTGTTAATAAACATACAGTTTATAGAAAATGAAAACATAGGTTTCTCTTGGGACTGACTAAGGTGAAAAACGAAACTTTTTTCTGGTCTGAGAGTGAGTGAGAGACAACGTATCCGTTCAAGAGTCAAAAAAGGCAGAGGCGGCGGTAAACAAGCGTTTGGCAGCATTGAGTGATGTGAGATTGTGGCAACAAAAACCAGTCGTCACCGCGCGCTTAACCAGAAATAATATTTCTTATTATGAACCATTTATTTTATTAGTAATAACATCCACCACAAATTCAGTCGATACATACTATTTTCTTATTCTAAATTCTAGAGCTTAAGTAAAAGAAAGAGTTGTATATCAAAATTTTACTTTAGTTGCCCCCTGCGTACGCCACTGTTCTGAACCATTAGAAAAGTAATGCGAAAAAAGTAAAAATAAATCTATATAAATAAAAATTAAATGCTGTTCGTTGGTAAGCGCATCACTTGAGACCGGCTGGACCGATTTGGCTATTTCGTTTCGAAAAATGTTCGTAAAAGTCAGAATACGGTTTTTACGGAAATAAAAATTGGAAAAGTTGTCCGGAAAAGTGAAAAATTCGAGAAAAACTGAAAGTTCTTTTTTCTATGGGATTTTTTATAAACTCGAGACCATAACGCACGATTTGAACGATGGATATGCGTAATTATTTTTTGTTTTGTTCGTTATGGACCTGGAAAAGTTTTCAGGAAAATAATATTTGATTGAGTCTTTTTTGTTTTGTTTGTACAGTTGAATTAAAATAGCTTTTCGCAAATTCACAAAACGATCACAAACAAATTTATTGAAATTTAGACAGGACAACGCCTGTCGGGTCAGCTAGTTGAAAATAAAAAGGAACATAACATAAAAAGCAACCAGTTTTCTGTCTCTCCATCATTCGTTCTTCTGCAGCTTACTGAGACCAAGGAGGAAGCTTTTGTTTTCGCCAGTCCACTAGTGCCCATCTCTTCCACGAGATGTGGCTTCTTACGGAGGATTTTGCTGAAATCGCAGACGCAAGCGCTGTCGTTGCTCGCTTCTTTTAACCAGAGGCTTCACGAGTCGAGGAGCTTCACCAATCGGCTTTTCGCAGTAATGTCATCTCGTATTATTCTCTACAACGAAATAAAACAGCTCTCTTCATCCTGAGGTGAACACGTGGGCGCGATGCATCTCAGGCTCAGTGCATGAAAGCTGGAACTTCTTTTTTGTATAGTTTTGTCAGATTTTAGCATAAGCGGTATCTATTCTTTTCATAATAGCAAGAAGATTCTAGGTTAGTCTCTCATGTGTCCAGGATTTGTGTAATTTAACAAAGATTACAGTTCACAAAGTTAAAAGCTTGTTGACATTTCTAAACAAAACTTTTTGTCAGATTTTAATATAAGAGGTATCTATTCTTTTCAAAATGGTAAGAAGATTCTAGCGTAGTCTCTCATGTGTCTAGGATTTGTGTAATTTAAAAAAGATTATAGTTCACAAAGTTAAAAGCTTGTTGATATTTCTAAACAAAACTTTTTGTCAGATTTTAATATAAGCGGTATCTATGCTTTTCAAAATGGTAAGAAGATTCTAGCGTAGTCTCTCATGTGTCTAGGATTTGTGTAATTTAAAAAAGATTATAGTTCACAAAGTTAAAAGCTTGTTGATATTTCTAAACAAAACTTTTTGTCAGATTTTAATATAAGCGGTATCTATGCTTTTCAAAATGGTAAGAAGATTCTAGCGTAGTCTCTCATGTGTCTAGGATTTGTGTAATTTAAAAAAGATTATAGTTCACAAAGTTAAAAGCTTGTTGATATTTCTAAACAAAACTTTTTGTCAGATTTTAATATAAGCGGTATCTATGCTTTTCAAAATGGTAAGAAGATTCTAGCGTAGTCTCTCATGTGTCTAGGATTTGTGTAATTTAAAAAAGATTATAGTTCACAAAGTTAAAAGCTTGTTGATATTTGTGAACAAAACTGAAGTTTAAATGTAATCAAGGAATATAAGGAGATTTCTTTCGTATTAATCTTCTGAAGAAACTAAAATATATACACTCTTATTTAACATTTAGGCAGTACACTCTATGTTCAAAAAGCATTTTGAATATTTTGACCGGGAATTATGAACCTGTTAAACAGCCATAGATCACTATTCAATTTCATACTCTAAAATATTACAAGTAAGGCTTTAAATTGTGTATTTCTTGGAATGTAAAATGTTAAGATGGTGTTTTGCAAGTGGACGAATGTAACGTTCTTAATACCAGTTCGTCAAAACAAAAAGTTCATACAATATATAGTTCGTTCTATACGCTAGTCAACTCCTTAATTCGTCAGTTAACTAGTTTTATTACTCAGCACTAATAACTGCATAACCAATTAGCACATCCCACATGTGAATGTAAAATTGCTAGTTTCATCACCTGCACCATATGCTGACTGAATTATTTTACGTGATTTTATGACTCTTAGCATCCTGGTTCTTGTACCGAGACATCTTTCGAATAAATACTGCTAGTATTCGAAAATTAATATTTTGATAAATTTTCTTTCTTCTATCCCTATGGTCAGTATTCTGAACGGAATCGATGAAAGTAAAATACGTACATCGTAATGAACTATAATTTATTTTTATCCATAGAATCGGAGAGTGAAAATTGAAACAAAATAAACGTAACACTTAATAGAACAAAAAAGTGTCCGTAAGCGGAATCGAACCAGCGAACTTGCAATCTCATAGATAAAAATTTACCGCTGTCTCATAGCGACTTGACAACTATGCTAAAATATTCCGAATATGAACCACCGAAATTTCAAATTCGATTTTCTCGAAAAGTTTTGAGAGCCAGGTCTCCCTCTTTTGGCTATTGGTCTTGTAGGTCATGATCTTGTAATAGGAAGATAAGCAGACCTGTACTACAGTTTGGGGTTCACTGAGGGTAGTGAACCGTAATTCCGGAGTCTTGGCGCAAGGAACAAATGATGTGGTCACTATCATTCTCTGGTCACTTCGATCTCGGGGTTAGACACGGTCCTCCTTTTACAGAAAGCAGTGAAGGCCTGGTTGTGCATCTTAAACTCAATTCTCTCCACTGATACTATATCAGTATAGTGAAATAATTTTTATTAAGATCTTACAGCATTGTTGTTTCCATATATTTGTTCGTGCTATAGCATCTCATGATAATATCTCAATATTATTCAAGTGACTGCCTTCCCATCAAAGAACGACAATAAGAAAAAAAAACTGCTTTTAATGAAAGCATTTCTGCTTCCGAAATACTATTAAATATGATGTCTCGACTGATGAGCGAGACCGGCACAAGGCACTATTTTGCTTCACATTTAGCTTCACTACGACGAGAAATACAAAACAAACAAAAAACAATGGATTGTAATAATAATCTAATTGAATCGTACGAGGAGTAGTAATTGAGAAACAAGGTAAAATTTCCATCTCTTTGTAAGTATCTTATTGAATATTAATAGAAACAACTTAAAATAAAATATATTAAAGGATAAGACTTATATACTTAACTAAGCAATGCATATCTAGAAGGAAATATTACACTGAAAAATGTCGTGATTATTTCGACTTAAAATAATTTTATCTGTACCTGAGTTGAGTTCATTCAAAAATAAACCTTATCTCGCAGACTATGAGAATAAATTGCTGTACTGGACTATTTCAGAGCGAATGCAAAATTATATCTACTCTTACATCTCCTCTTCAACACCTTTCCGCGTGATCGTTAGTAATCCGCCCCGTGCTCTCACACATCGCCACTCCTAAGCGGCGATGACATGCTGGACGTAGCGATGAATGCTGTCTGGAAGACGCTCTCTGCATTGCTAATGCCACCGAGGCCGTGAAGAATGATGAGGGGTGATGAGGGGGCGTTGGAAGGGGATGGCTGAGGGCGTGGAAGGGCGTGGCGGGGCGGAGCGCCACTGTTCATCTCCTACGAGTCATCATCACGCCCCAAAGCAGTCAGTCCCACGTCGACGGCTGTAAAGAAAACGGATCCGCCCCTGACGGACCAGAAGCGAACTCATTGGCTGACCGATTACGCCCCGACGTTGAGCGATACATTACTCAAAAACATATCTATTTTCAATATTATATTGTCATACCAAAATTAGACACGTAACAAGAAAATTGGTATTATCTTTAAAAAATATTTCTCTCGGAGTATTGTTTTAAGGTACTACTCTCTTTTGTTTGTATGTTCAATATATCAGTGCTAAACGAACTATTCAAAGAATTACCTCACACATCGAAAATTCAAAGAGTTTTATCGCAAAAATTGTTTTGTGCGACAAAATTTCAGTATTTTTTACGGAAAGAAAGTTAGAATTTTTTCGAACTTGTTCAGAAGTCGTGTAATTTGACGATCTTTGAAATGCGAATAGTGAGCGAATGTTTACATGCGGTTCTACCCGCTTGGCGGAAATATATTCTTCCATTCAAGTATGCTGAAAAGACTAAATATAGCACAAATTGCTTTCTAAACTAGATATTTTTGACGAATTTTTAAGTGAATTTGTGTCAAAAGTTGTCTGCACAGAAACGTGGATTACGATTAGTTCTGATGTTAGTTTATTCACGAATACGGGACAATAAGAACATAAAATGGAAAGAAAAATTCATGCGAACACAATTTGAAAAGTTCTTCAGAAAGTCCTGGAGTCATCGAGAAAGCATATTTGTTACATTAAACAATGTCATTTTCTAATAACATAACATTTTCTAATATAAAAATGAAATTGTTTGCTTCTCAATCGTCCAATAGTATAATCAAAATGATCTATGGTTACACTTTTCCTACACCTGTATAAAACATTTCACAACATAAGTAATATCCTAAGCAATATATTTCATTTCTTATCTGACGGTGAGATTACCTTATACTGAAAAAATCATCTCACTTGTTCGTCCATAACCAAGAAGTTATTTAGAAGAAACCTTTTTAAAAACACTGCATTAGAAAAAGTATAACCTTTACACCTGCAATGACGCGTTCAGCTTGCTTCGAGGTATCAATGAACGCAATCGGAAGAAGATCAAAAATTTTCGAAATAACTACTTTAAATCGGTTGGTAAACGGTTCGGTGTGCAGTTGAACGAGCTTATGGGAGGACAGTTGGGTGGATTGACGGGCGTCAGGCATGAGCTATGGCTCTGGCTCGTGGTAATGTGTTCATCACGAGGTCTTTATTACAGACCCTCCGCCTTCATGCCTCCACGACTACTTTTGCCTGCCAGGCCAAAATCTCCTAAAAGGGAAGGCGCTGCGTAGACCTTTCTCTTATTAAAGCAGTGAATGGGTGCTAGAAGCAGTCTTCCTTTACCATCATAAATACGGTTAACTCCACCGTACATATAGCGTTAAGGTGATATAGTGGTTGCAAAACTCATCTAGTGTGCTGTTTTCTTTTTAATACACACTTCGTCTGTGCTTATTTCTTAAGAAATTTAAAAAAATACGACTTGCATACTTTTAAGAGAAGTATGCGAAAGCAAAATATGCTGGCAAATTTAGATTTTCTTCTCACTTTAAAACTCAAATAAAATGATTTGGTTCATACGCAGAGGAACGAAACAACATGTGTTTATTAGTATACCTATTTAATTTTGAGTTAATGCAACCATTTAATATTTTGGGGTTTCTTCCACTTAAAATTAAGGATATAATTAAAAGTGAATCTGACAGGATTCAAATGAACATATCTTTCCATATATTGACACACTTCATCCCCAGTAAGTAGGGTGCAGAAAAAGTGGAACTGTCTGTATTGTGGCAGCCATCTGATTCGATCTTCCAACTACAAGAGAGAAAACAAATGTAAAATACCAGAGAAAAATTTAAACAGCAAGAACTATTATGAAAATGAAGACCCCACTCTTAAACAGCAAGAACTATTATGAAAATGAAGACCCCCACTCTTAAACAGCAAGTACTGAGTCGGGTCTTCATTTTCATAACTGTAATAAAGAGTATAATCTCACGCTATAAATAATATTAAAGTACACCTTCTTTTCTCGAAGTGCAAACTCAGGCAAAAATATAAGTATATATTTTTTTTTTTTTTCCGTAGATAATATCGTTGTTTATATATGATATTACACGTATGATTAAGATTTTTTCTCATCTTCCATGCTAGAGTTAGTATCAGCAAGACTTCATTCTTCTTTGTTTGACGTGTGTAACTTGATGCTTCGACATTTGCTAGGCATTGTAATGCCGCAGTTGTTTTTTCATAGTTAAAAATAAATAAATTACACCACGTGGGTGACAATAATCTATAATTCAATCCTCGAAAGCAGGCAAGAAATTAAACCTATCAAAAAAACGTTTTACTATAATATATTGTAGAATCAATAATAGTTTAAATAAGTAAGAATCAACAATTGATTGCTTAGTTTTAGTAATATATGCGTCCTACATTACTTTTCCACTTATGTATTATGCCGTTGAAACATTTTTTATATTCCGTGTAACCAATTTTAAGTAACAAGTGCATCTTGGTTCTTACCTAATAAACAACTTCGAAATAATAAATATATAATCCATATCCCTCTTCATTCACAAACAGGCAACGTCATTTGTCAAAAAACCTCCACAACAACCCCCGCAAAGAAACATTCTAACTGGGAAAGAAGGTTAGATACCCACCAAGGATACCCCCAAGATCGTTTGAAACACCCATAAGCGTTCAAAATTCGACCATAATACTACTACTAATTATAAATATCATTTCAATGTATATATAATGCAATAATGTTACATAAAGGTCTATTTTACAGTTAGTGTACGTACATGTATAGCTAGGATTGTCCGAACCGTAAACAGAAGTTTATTGCACCATTTCAAACCCTTCGTCGAACGAGAAGAAGATAAATTAAATAAAAAGGTTTAGGCAAAAAAAAAAAAATTAAAGCGTTTTCCAAAAGAAACAGTAGTACTGTCCACAAGCTTCAGAAAAAATCTCAGAGCACGTATCTCAACACCGATCGTGAATAATATTCTTCCCTTATGCATAATTTATATATATGAAATCAAAATACCTTATTAAGGAAACCATTACTATTTTAGAGGCCTCGCAAAACCGCACAATATATAAGAATTAGGTTATTAAGGTACGACTACCGCTCCAAGTTAGTCAAACCACTGAGAAGTTTAATTGTTTTTTTATAGTAATTGTTATATAACACAGCATTATGAATTATAACGATGAAAAACATTTAAATTTCTTAGTTAGTTAAAGTTAATAGTATTCAGGAACTAACTTGACTCGTTTGCCCGATTATGTAAAACGTGCAGCTGACGACTGCTATTTCGTCATTTATGCATCACACTTTGGAAAAGTGAAATATCTTTTTTGTAATGTCCGGTGACATACAGATAAAAAAGATGTAAAAATATTACGGAAAATTTACAGCAAATCGAAGTAAACTTCCATCATTTTCGTGATTTAAAATTTGGTCTTTAAAAAAATTGTTTCCTTCACAAGGCGCAAAATATTACACCAATTATAATTTCAATAAAAGACCGGTGAGGTATGTTTCTCAAGTTCAAGTCAAAATAAATACACATTACTCCATTTATTTACAGAGATTTCAGATATTTTAGTGATTTAATTTTACTTAAGCTATTACTACCTTAAGAGCCAAATAATACGAAAGAGCTGCAGACAAATTTAAAACTAATCTAAAACTCAACACTAAAATGCTCTTATAGCGTCAACTATGATGTATGAAATATGCGACAAAATGTAGTTGTGCAATTAGTCTTAATTGCAATTTGAATTATTCGGAGGTGAAAATAAACCCATTATGTGTCAGGAATTTCTGTGTAAACAGCTCTTAGTTCTCCCTCGTAATTGGAAGTGATAAGCTACGCTTTGTTAAGCATGCAGGTATTAGAGGCAAGCAGAAAATGGCTCACGTTTGGGAGCGTCCTTTCTCGTCTATGCCAACGGCATTCGCGGAAACGTCTTGCAACTGTTTCTGTGAGTGACACGTAAATCTCGCATGGAAATGGCGCGAACAGGTTGAAACAACAAGCTCATGGACATCTCGTGAAAATATATCGTGACCTTTACAGTTGCAAGCGGAACAGATTAAAATTAAATGTCTTTAACTCGATGCCAAGAATGAACGTTCAGTATTATATTGCAAAAGAAATGTGTCTATAGCCCTTCACTATAGTTTAAGATTATTATTTTTTAAATGTCTAACAGTGATGTACAGACATAAACAGACCATTAGGTCATCTCTTCCACCTAACTATATATGATCCGCGAGGGAATTGGGAAGGGGAGTAGTTAGGATTCCGGGGAATGGAAGATACTATGGTTGCCAGCTCGGAAACAAAAATTACTGGCTGTCCCGAAATTTTGGTCTACCTCACAAATGTCTTTTTTAGATAGAGCGTGCCGGTATACAGAATTTGAAATAAATAAAAGTTTATTCTTTACTCGGAGGGCAGGATAACAAGTACTCAGGTGAAAAAAAAGTAGAACAGTACTCAATACAAACAGAAAATAGTATACTTCGGCTTTGACTAATGACACACAAACAATTTTTCTCACTTGTCCATAAATTGTTCATCACATGTTCGATAAATTCAGAATATGTTCGAACAACGCATTACCCCCTGGACGTAACTACCGCCGGATCGGCCGATGGAATTGCCCGGGGCCCCCAGACGCAAGGGACCCACAGTACGGTTTTTTTAAAGATCAATAGATTATTTTCACGATTTTTAATAACCTTCCTTAAGAAATTTGTCAGAGGTGCCCCTTGGTATCATTTCAAACAATATTTCAAAGGAACGTTGTCATTTATTAATTTGACATAACGAGTATTCCGACGAAACATGAGTTTTAACACGAAATAGACAAATCTTTCTTCGAACAGTTGTTTCCCAAACAGTATTTATAATTTTCAACGGGGCCGCAAGGTACTATAATTAAAATAATTCTCCCCTAAATTTATCTTAAAAATTTATTTCAGTTACTATATAATATTGTTTGTCATTTAAAATACAAGCAACTTAGTCGATATTCATTTTTCAAAATTTTAACTTTTTTTTTCGTCCTATTCCCATTGTAAAACTGTACAATTAATAATATAAGTTTGAATGTAAAGTGGCTTCACTTGTAAAGAAAAGCGGTCGCACATTTGTGCATTTCTGAAAGTTCCTAAATACTTAAGAAAAAGCACGTCTAAAACGTTTTAGCTGAGGGCCCCGGAAGGGATAGTTACGCCACTGCCCCTGGGATTGAAAAAACATGTATAACATTTGATATCACTAGAGGTGAACTGTGTGACGCAAATGTATTCTTTAAATATTTTACCCATTTTTGGCAATAATAAGTGCACTATCGTCAAGACGGTATTGCTTTATGTAATAGACACATTTCTTGGTAAAAGGAATCTTGATGTACGAAAACACAAGAATATTATGAATTTGAGTCATTTTCTCTAGCTTTGGAAACTGAAATAACGTATTAAAAATACGGTCTAATAGCAAATATACCCATCCTGGCCCGAGTTTTTCCATCGGGTAGAGGAGGATTTTATATACAGAGTATCTTGCTCTTGCTTTGGAGCGATCTATTGTTATAATTAATATCCAATTATTGAATTAGAGTTATTTTAATAGTCACGATTTATAAACAATAGTTTCCGAATAACTTGAAATTTGATAATACATATTTGTGAAATAACTTTTTTGTATTCTATTAAATACAAATTTTTTGATATTCTGTTGATATTATAAAACTTAGCTAACTATTTTTATTCTTATCTTAGAAGTGCGCTGAAATGTTAAATCCGCCTTTGCCCTTGATTGGAATTGATGGGATGGTTCATTGCTTTCTCCACGTTGTCATACGCAGTTAGCAACTGCTCTTTTGGCAATAATTTTATTAATATAGGTTCGGTAAGGAGCCTGTACGTGTCTTATATAGAATAGCAACATTATTTCCGACCGGCCAGTACAATAACTGACACTTTGCAACCGTGGAAGGTTTGAATTAAGATAAAGTTATAAATTGGCGCAAGTTTTAGTATGTTAATTCAGTTCAACAATGTCTAGTTGGGAAAGTACAACCGGCGTTTACGCTAAACGGCCCGGCCTCAATATGCCAAATAGGCAAGAATATGCGTGTATTTAAATATCATTTCCAACACAAAAGTAATACAAAACCATCAAGAAAAAAAGAATCGTGGAGTGTAACAGTAAATGAATGCCATATAGTTTCCTTGAAAGTCTGATGCAAAAGAAATCAGAATGAAAAGGAGAGAGAGATGAAGTGCTCGACAGCTGCTGTAGAGACCTGGAGGCGGCGACGCGGACTCTTGTCGCGATGGAATGCATCCTCTCTCTCCTGTCGACATGCCAACATGACTCCCAAGATGAAGAGCTCATGTGTTAACCCAAGGTAAGCACTTAAATGGCGCCTCACCTCTCTCTACATCACTCAACTGGCGCTAAGAATGCATAGACATAATTTTTTATTTTGGCATTTAAATTCGAGGAAATTTAAGTCCGTTTCATCACCGTAAAACTTTTAGAGAACTGTTATTAGAAATTTATATTGTCTCTTTAAAGACATTATTATTTTTCTTCTGTATAAACATGCATCACAAAAAATACGTACTTCGCAACGTGCATTAAAATGTCATTCTTTTTTACGAACAATTTTTTCAGTCGTTGGAGAAGAATGATTGATTGAACGAATAAAAAGAGAGATTTTAATGTAAAATAAAGAGAGATTTTAATGTAACTATTTAGGAATAATACATGTGATGAACTCAATATTCCTTTTAGAACACGGTGTGAAGAGAACTCTTATGCAATACAATAATTGAAAATGAATCAACGATTGAGTTAATTTTGCGGTTGACAAAACTTCGAAGCGCAACTTCAAACCAAGTCGAATAACTCATCTATAAATAATCCTACGAAGCAAATGAAGTTAACACATTTCCTAAGCACCACCTCTCTCTAAAATATAATTGAAACACGTCAAAAAACACAAGACCTCTTAGAGGATCCAGTAACATCTCAATTAATCTTAAACCTCTCGATTGCCAAATTCTTAATGGAGACAAGTAATCCTGCGAGATAATTCGTTTAAGATCGGGATCAATAATTCAGAGCAATTTAAAAACGGACAAAATAATACGAAACTCAAACGCTAAGAGAAATGAGACGTTTAACCAATACCCACCTGAAACTCTCCTTCAATTACGACGTTGAAACTAGCAGGGGCACTTTATCAAAGCGAGGAAGTCGTGTAGTCGCGGAGGAAAGCAATAAAAAACGACGTCGGTTTCGTCGAAAACTCCAATTGAAACTCCGGTGGTCAGGGACTGGGATTCAAATTACTCGTAATGATAAAGAGAGCTGGTGCAATGATAAAGGGCCCTCCGGGAAAGACCTCCACCGCACCGGTCGCACCGCCACTCCACTTTTATCTCATGGGAAAAGACGGAGAAAAGTAATGGGTGGACCTTATCGTATTGGTAGTTGTGTGATAATCGCAAGAACAAAACGCAAGGCCTCAATAAATCACTAATTTGTTAACGATGAATTATTTTGTTTACAGAATTTCAACAAATTTCCTTTAGTATTCGTCTAACAATATGAAAAATTAATTTTCTTAGTAACATTGCAGAGGTATTATTTTATTATTATACTATTTGTAAATGGGAAATGAAGCGTGCTATTGTAGCTTATCTACGTTGGGTGACAGGACGTAGGAGGTGGGTGGTAAGAGTTATTGTTCTTAGGCAGACCGGTTAGCTGGTTTTTTACCAACAATTTGGCAAACATGGAGGTGTTAGTACAGGAAATAAATAGCGATACTTGGAGTAGTAGGAGGAGGATAGAAGAAGTGTTCGTTTTTCAACTGCCACGGCTATAAATAAACTGGGAGATTAAAGTGGAAGCTAAAAAAAATTCTGGTCCCACCGGGAATTGAACCCGGAGTCACTCAGTAGAGAGCAAGTATGCTAGTCCCAAGCCACCGGAAGGGCACAGAGGTATTAGGAGTGTGTATGTAGGAAACGTTCCTGTGGAATTATCTCTACTCACATCTGCTGAAAGCGCGTGAAACGACCGAGAAAGATCGTAACAGTTCTGGGTGACACTGCGTGAGTTTTGCTAGTACATTGTAAATATTCTCATAATTATCAGGTAAAAATATGGATCCATTCATCGAAGCAGAGAAAAATGTATCTGTGTTCCAACTTTGTCAGCAACTAGGTAATATTAACACATTTTTCCCCCCGGTGTTGCTTACGAAATGTTTTGTCCTCGGTGTCCCGGTCGATACAAACGCCACCGTGCACCATAAAACACGTTCGGCAAGCGGACGCTTAGCAAGGTAATGGAGGATGGATTACTGACATTTGTATGGGATTTAGGGAAATTAACCGAAACAAGGTAACAATAACTGATAACCAAATTGCGTCCGCACATCCAGTTTCATCCTATGCAGCTGTAAAATCCATGGTATTCATTGCTACAGATGAGGTGGAGACACACGTCCAGCATTAAGTGATTTCAATTGCAGGTGTACGTACACGGAATTAACTTTACTGAGTTACAAATATTCAATGATGAAAATTGAATCCAACTGCATTAGCTTATTATTCGTATAAAGAATCACTTCAAGAGAGCTTTGGTTACTCCCTCCGTTAAAATTCTCTCTGTTCAATTTAAGTGATATACACTGTGACAACAGGTTTGCATGTGAGATCCAAAACCAAAGAAAGACAAAGATTCTTTGAATGTGACATCCCAACTTTGGGATGAGCCATCTCAACCTTCAGACATACCAACCTTGTAGTATCCGAACTAAGGCTACAATGTAATATTCAAAGGTTTCGAGAAATCCTTTCCTTCCTATCCATTTGGATCTCACCCAAACCTTCGATTCTCACGTCTATAGTGTTTTCTCGGACTAGTTTTAAAATTTCTAACTTCAGCGATATATATGTTATAGACTATAGGTAATCCTACAAGAGTACCCGCAGCTTCACACGCGTGAATATTTTAATTTTTTAAACTTCATCACAAGCGTGTAGCTACGATCTTCAATTTAAAATCCCATTCAAGTTTCTGTCAGTTCATATCTAAAATCATCAACTGAAATACACCAAATTTTGGAAATTTCACCAATTATGGAAAGGCTGATACATTTCATAAGGGGCTTGGTTACTGTACAGAACGGTTATCACGAAATGCGGATGATTTCCGTTCGGAAGCATGAGATCATTTTAAAAAAGTGTACAATCTCTCCAACATTTTCTAATATTTCTCTAACTTCGATCAAAATCATTTAATTATGCAGATTTGTATAACGAAAAAACATGTGAACAAATTAGATTCAACTGAACATCTTGAATCATCAAAAAACTATATTCATTTATGTTGGTGATCGAGTTTCCAACATGTAATGCTGTTTTCATCATCTATTTATGTAGATTAGGTTTTATCATGTTTAGAGTTCCGAAGATGTCACTGGAGAATTAAAAACACGCATGATTCGAAAATAAAAGTTCTTGTTAACCAGACAAAAGGAGTCCATAATTGGAAAACAGTTTTTCTTGGGATATTTGATGTTCTATTTTCTTTATATTTTACTTTCAATGGCAATGATGAAGATTCTAAAAAATCCTAAAAAAAGAATAACTGAAGAATGTATTAATATTCTGAAAAAAAACCAAAGGCGCTAAAAAGAAATTGTTCCAAACGTAATGAGAAGCAAGTTTTGTCCGAACAGGAATATTCTTTGTGATTTGTTCTAGATTTTTCTTACAAATCACTCACAAAAAGAATTAACTATAGTTGCACCATTCCAAAAATAATACCGCACTTTAAAGAGAATCATCTGGTTACTGCTTACTTAGCGGTTTATAAAATCTCATTTCACCTTTTTCTCTCTTCATCCGTGGTTGTGTAACCTTTCTTATTTTGTGACTCGCGGAACTAGCTCACCGTCTAGTCCTGGCTGCGAAATAATTGCATTCCTTATTTACGAGAACACTGTGTTTTAAATGCATGTCCAACTTCATAAAACATTAGGTTGGCTTCTCGCGCGCATTCGTTAGCGCTGCTTTGCGCCTCTCAGCAGATGTCGAGACCTTCGGGAGGCTCTGGAAGTACTTTTCAAGAAGTAACTTCAAACGCGTATCGTAGGACTATTTATGTTAATCATTAATATTTTATTGAATTATAAATTTTTACTACCTTACACACAAACAGTTGAATTTCAATCATAACGTTTGTCACAGGAATTTATAATTATGGATAGGCTTTTCGCTAAAATACAAGCTATGTAATATGTCATTTCATACATGTTTCTAACCTACTGCACTATTTATGTTACCTGAGGAAGGCCAACGTTGCTGAAAAGGGGTGGGCGAAATAGACAGTTGTTTGCCTACAAAAGATCGTAAAAGTATATAATTTAAACGCAAATAGTTGGGATATAATGTGTGCAGATAATTTTGCTGAAAATACCTGCACATCGATGTTGAGGTTCGAAGGACCAAACGTTTAGATAGATTAGAGAATGAGGAACGGTGGATGAGGTGTGAATTAGCACTGGTTGCCAACAAATAATTTAATATGACACGCAATATGAAAGTGAAGAAAATAATGAAGATACAAAGCTGAATTTCCGTGATACTGTGATGAGACGAGTTGATCCGTTCCTAGAAAATCCAGCTTGATTGGCGTGGAGTTGATGTTAAGTTGAATGGCTTTGAGTTGATGCCCAGTTGAGTTGAATTGAAGATCGATAAATTGAAGAGAAGTTCTTCAAGTTGAAAATAATTCCTCCAGGTGTTTCCTGGTACAGGCTGAAGGGGAAGAGGTCGGCTTCTGTAACGATTGATGAGAGTACTAAAGCGAAGTGCAGATGACACTCCAGACGAGGTTGTAAGAGCGAATGAATGCCGATCCTTGTTCAAACCTGTCTCTTTGTGTTCTTAGGGCTGCGTGGTCGATCGGTCGATCGATTGTGTGACGTCACAGCTTGACAATCTATCGATTGTTTATTCCGATCGATGTCGTGATGTAACGTAATATCATAGACGTTCTTGTACATGGTTCTGGCGAGGTAGTGCAGCATCGTGGTTTACAAATATAATTAATAAATGTGTTTGTAATTAATAGCCAGGTATATTATGTCCAATCATTTCATCTATATTTTTCAAACTCAAAGGCGTAAAATTTGAATGGACCTATGAGGTGGGAAGAAATTTTCCACAGAAGTCCAACAATTGAGATGTGTCACTCATTGTGCACAAAGGGTATACGATTCATTGATTATTCACTTGCCTGATAACATAACACCAAAAAATGTCTGAATATAATGATTTCATATGTTAATAAATAATTTAGTATTGTTGGTATGACGCATTACTTCTAAAAAATGACAAATTCTCATACAACTCTTCAGATTGAGTTAGTTATCCTTCCACCGATCTATTTAATAAAAAACACCTGCGATAACGTGTATGTCAACTTCCGAAACCTGGTTTTCATCCCAAGTATATTATATACAAATATTACTTATTTAAAATATGTAAATTAAAATACAAAAATATCATACTCTAATGACACAATTGTCGCAATTTATTGTAGAACTAAAAGCCATGAGATATATTAGAGACTGAATGTATGGTTATATGTTACAAACATTTTGAGCTAAGTAATTGAAAATTAGCAAAGTATTTTGAACATTAAATTCTAAACGTTTTGAGCGTTTCTTGGCTTTGACCAGACCTTTTTTGAAGAGTGAATTAGTGGGGTAGAACTGTTCAAACAAAATATTGAAACATTGAATGTAAATAATCTGACAATAATTTGATGTGCTTATTTCTACTATTATTTCCCTTCTAGACAAATCATACCCAAATAATAATACTATAAAATAACATAATTAAATTTAATGTTCTCTTCAAAATCTGCTAAGCTACCTGTAAGAAAAAATCTCTTTAGCGAATACATTATAATTACATCCTCTACTGGTTTATTGATTACGGGTTAGATTTCAACAAATATTAGTTTGAATTCAACACATATGTTTGTGTCAACATAAACTACTATGAAATATCATGTTCCTCATAATTATGAGAGCTATTGTATGTGACCTTAAAACTGTGCGTGAACTTGCGCTGTTGTATCATCATTAACCCATAGAAAAGCAAAAGGACAGGGTAAAGAAAAAAAATAATTTCTCGGATATCTGAAGTTATTATTTTCAGCCTATAGGACTGCAGATCTGTTGTGTTATCAGCTTGACAAATGTTTGTCATGTTAAGTATTCATTTGTGTTCATGACAACATTTCGTACCACTCATACGATTTTCCCAATGAACAAATGAATAGGATTTTCAGACATACCATTATTTTCCGTACTTCTCATTACACTGACTGTTTAAGCCGTATTCCCGCTTTATTAAGAATGCACAACTTAAAGCCACACATCCTCGAGATATATTCCTTAATTGGATTCGTAGCAATATGCCGAGTTAGATAGAATATTTCGATCATTTTTCCTTGAAAATTTTCAGATATTTTCTGGTCTTCCTTGACTGATGAACCCATGAAAAAATACCAGGATCAAATTTATTGTGGATTTATGTGTGAGACAATACTTCATAAGACTGTCTAATTATTGAGCTATAAAAATTTAAAATGTCGAAGAAATAAAACCCCTTCATCTCCCCTCACAACGAAACGTCCAAAATAAGAAAGTTTGTTCACTGTTCTTCGCATTCATCATAATCACCGCTTCCAGAGAGAAAGAAACTACAAGAGTCACTCTTAGACATTAGAATGTTGTTCACGACTATACATTTTTATTGTCCAGGGAAAATAGACATTCCACAAAGAAAAATTCGCATAGAGATGAAATTTGGTACATACCTTAAGTTCATCATTTCAAATAATATATGAAAAGTCCCCATCGATCCCATTTGTGTTAAAAATTTTATTCAAAGCCGAAGGTCCAGAAAAACAGTTTTTAAAAAAATTCTTCACTGATGTATTTTATCGTAAAAATAGTTACCATGTATTTTATAGATTATAAAATAACATACACAAAAAGTCCTTGTATATTTCTCTGAAGGATCATTTACGAGGTAGCGCGTTGCGTCCACAATGCGCACAAGTGCGAGAACACCCATACGCATTTCCACTCCGCAAACTTAATACCCACTACTCTCTTTTAATTCACGTGCCTTAATATAATTGTCTTATACTACTTGTATCCCAAGTAAAATCCGAGGTGGAAGACGAAGCGGTGTTCGCGGCAGGTTTTCTGGGGGTTCTCCCGTTTCCCCTGCCTATCATTCCACCACAACATTCACTCACCATCATTCACTCCCATGTCATTCACGAATAACCCGTTTCGGGAAGGTGCGGAAGGAAGGGCATCCGGCACCCTAGAAATTCCCCCGCAAAAATCATATCATTCCTAAGGATAAGGGAAAAAGAGCTAAGGTTCCGACCCTAAGGAATAGGGAAAAGGAATTAAGGTAAAGAATACTAGATGTATTGTAAACATCAAGAAGACTTCGTTTTTCAATTCATTATTAATTTTTGGAATTTGCGTATGTATCTTTGATATTTAAGATTAAGAAGTATAGATGATACACCAGATGATTCAAACCCTTATCGTAACATCGTGTGTCAGTTTTTATGTTGTTTCAGTCGTTGTGTTGTCTCACTAATGCATTGGCTTAATACAAGACATTAAATGAAATATATCAATGTCTGCTTAAAATGACTGTTCTTGGAATTACTCTAATCGCAGACTCCATGTTCACTTTAAGAAGAAGATATGCTAGGTTGCTGGTGAACATTATCTGTTTTAAAAGCATACAATTTGTATAAATCAATTCAACAATAAATGCTTCTATCGATATTAACTTTTAAAACACATCATACCGGCAGTTTAAGAAATTATTGTACTGTTCGTTATAAAAACACTACTTTCCGAATCTTTCAAATCTGTATTTTTTTACTGTTGTCAAAAACCTAGATTGACTAATTTTATTTAGTCACCTGCAGAGAT
Organism: Laupala kohalensis; assembly: GCA_002313205.1. NCBI lineage: Eukaryota > Metazoa > Arthropoda > Insecta > Orthoptera > Trigonidiidae > Laupala > Laupala kohalensis. The sequence continues at coordinate 1,351,336 of NNCF01126132.1, forward strand.
ATTTGCGGATATAGTTTCCGAGCACTGTCCGTTATTACCAGGCACGTCATGTGTACACAGATTTAATATTTTTGGCAGAGCATGATGCTGACTAACGGAGTAAACTTAGTTCACATTTTACAAGAACTTCCATAGGAATTTGTGAGAAATTAGATAATTTTAATGCATAAAATTAAACGACAAAGTAATTTAAATACAAAGAAAAACGTTATTCACACTATTGTACTATTTGACAAACATTACTCAGCAGAACTTTTCGTCATCTTAATGTCTAGACGTGTTTGTAATGATGGAAAAGCGACTGTGATCAAGTTTAGGTTATCTGCACAGTACTGCACAGAACTGCACAGAACTGCACAGAACTGCACAGAACTGCACAGAACTGCACAGAACTGCACAGAACTGCACAGAACTGCACAGAACTGCACAGAACTGCACAGAACTGCACAGAACTGCACAGAACTGCACAGAACTGCACAGAACTGCACAGAACTGCACAGAACTGCACAGAACTGCACAGAACTGCACAGAACTGCACAGAACTGCACAGAACTGCACAGAACTGCACAGAACTGCACAGAACTGCACAGAACTGCACAGAACTGCACAGAACTGCACAGAACTGCACAGAACTGCACAGAACTGCACAGAACTGCACAGAACTGCACAGAACTGCACAGAACTGCACAGAACTGCACAGAACTGCACAGAACTGCACAGAACTGCACAGAACTGCACAGAACTGCACAGAACTGCACAGAACTGCACAGAACTGCACAGAACTGCACAGAACTGCACAGAACTGCACAGAACTGCACAGAACTGCACAGAACTGCACAGAACTGCACAGAACTGCACAGAACTGCACAGAACTGCACAGAACTGCACAGAACTGCACAGAACTGCACAGAACTGCACAGAACTGCACAGAACTGCACAGAACTGCACAGAACTGCACAGAACTGCACAGAACTGCACAGAACTGCACAGAACTGCACAGTACCTTTTTATTCGACCCGATGATGTCAGTTATCTTCTCGTGCACTTTATAGTCCTCTTCTCGTGCAGCCGTGGACCAGGCTACCCAGAAAGATCAGGTGACTTTCGCGCACTGACACCCAACCGCAGTCCGGCCTTTCTACCGCTAATTGTTCTTTAATGAGTCATCTACTGGACACTCAATTGCAAACCAACGAATTTTTACTTATTTTATCCAATCAATATTTTAATTCTTAAATCGTTGATTATATTACTCGAAAAATGATCCATTTGTCAAACTATAATTCCTACTTCCCACAAAACTTACGTGATAAGTTTTAAAAATCTTACCTCAGGTAAATAACAGGTAAGGGGAGATGTACCCTATCTTTGGGTTGTTAGAAATGACAAGATGATCCTCTGCACAAGGATTCGGTTCCCGACCTAAAATTCGTAATTTCTCGTAATTCCTCATTAATAATTTCCTAAGTGAATTGCAAGGAATCAAGATTTGTAAACCCTGAAGTTTTTATCTTCGATTCAGCACGAGTAGAGTGGCATATCCTTCACGTTCCAAACCTAGGACAACCCTTTTTCCATATTTTCTCCCTCATCCTTCCCTACAGATTTACGTATGCATTATTGAATTAATCCAGCTTCCAATATTACTCTTATTTTGAAGGCAGAGCGCGAATTATACGAGTCCTAATAGTTGACTTTCCAATATCATTTGGCCTGAAATTAAAACAAAACCTCATAGTAATTCCAAAGTATATACATAAAATAAGGAGATCAGAAGTAGTTTAATCAGATGTCTCGTTCTGTATAGAAAATCTCATATTTCAAATTAATCATGCACGAGGTTGAATATTACAATACACATTCCATTAAACAGAAAAGTAAAAATTCGAACTACGTAGCGTGTGAATTTTTGTTATTTGTTACGTGTTGCTCGTATGGCTTGAGAAAATAAATATTATTTAATTATTAATTGTATAATAAAGTATGTTGACATCTAAGAGGAATTCCGGAATTTGGGGTTGCTGTGTAACGCATGGGTTACATATCAATCAATTTATTGATAAAAGGGCAGTTAAAAACTGAGTATGACCACGGTATGCGTCAAGTTCCCAATGGACTACCAAAGAAAAACGCGAGACGAGATGTGACTTCACCCAATCATCCGTGCAGTATGCATCACACCTATGCACATAAATAACACTAGAAAGATAGAGTTAAATGAACCAGAATTGGAGTTTTGGGTTCTCCAAGCTCTCTTTCACATATTATCACGCCTCTCATTTAGAGAACGTCTGAAAAAGGTAGAGGAATTGCGTTTCAATATTACAGGTAGGATCAAAAACATCATTAATAGATTGTGTTCACTTTGCTTCGGAAAAAGGGACCTCCCTCCGTACGGAGAAACTCACCAATTGCACTCTGAAAGTCTGCTAATTAGTGAGGGATTGATGGTGATTACTGCTTGAGATTCCTTTGAGTGCTTCTCCATTTGTGAGCTCGAGAATGTAACGAATGGTATTTTAGAGAAATGCTTTAGGATATTTGTACAATAAGTAAGTTAACATAAGTAGGTTTGACTGTCTACATGCACCGGTTATTTAGCTGCGTCTGTGGCAGTAAGCGTATTATAAAACAAAGAGAAACAGCGGTTCTTTGAAGTCGAAACAAATTAAAGCGAAATAAGAAAAAAACATTATTATAAAGGAGAAAAAATAAATATCACAACATTTTGTGCGTAAAGAATCACAAAAGAATGAAAGTTTCATAAAAACCCAAATAAGTTTTATAACAATATTAATATACTCGTTCAATCCAAGTCTACTATTGCCTATAACAATGAAATGAAATTAATTATCATATTCATTTAACATATTTCATGGCTTTATATTTATGTTAAGTATCGGCTTCTAAGTCACAGGATTATTTCAAAATGCCAAATGAAATTCTCCACAACAGGTCCATGGATTTCTCGGAGTGTAAAGCTACGAAATACTTCAAAGAAAATAATGACCAACACACAACTCCCCATAAATTAATGCATAATTAACATGTGACTCCTATTTGGACATCCTCCATGTAGTCGATGGACAATCAACACTTGTTTTTTACTTTCTTGAAGTCACATTCTATAGAATGTCCCAATAATAATACACAATATAATTTTTGTAATAAAACGAATGTCTTTTTGATATCTTAATACCTGCAATGGAACCACTTTGATCAAACTGTTTATGTACGCGTCAATGATTCCGATAAGTTTCGCCGACCGAAAATTGTCACAATTGGCAAAGTTTCTCTGAAGAACTTTCCCCGTATTTGTAAGAAGTTTTGACAATGAAAACACGTTGTTTTACCGAAGAACAATTCATTTTCACTAACTGCAATATATCTAAATGCCAGCTGAGCAATAAGGGACGTTTTATATAGACTTGTATAAAAATTATGTGCAATTTAAATTCGTGCATTCTTATTGGAACACGCTATGGAACCGGACAGGTCGTTCGGTGGACAGAGGTAAGTCGTTAGTAAGGCGACTCGGCGCGGAGGTGTAGCGGCTTCGGCGCCAGAAGGAACGCGAATTTATTCGGTTCTCCCCGATGGGAAGGAGCAGAAGGAATGAAAAGAAAGTTGGCGTATGGTTGGAATGGTGATGGTGATGGGAAATAGTGAAGTCAAAATACGGATGATGATAATGGTGAAACAAGATCGTAATCAGAATTTTGAGCAGAAGGGGGGTGAGATTTTGATATATTGGGGGGGGGGGGGGGAAGATACACCGTTTCATCGCTGCAATAAGTGCACGTGAACTTGACCTAAACCCCTAATAAAAGTTCTAGCTTGATATTTCGCAACAAACGGAGTCTGTAGTAGACATTAAACAAAATGCTGGAGTAACGGCGAGGACACCAATTAGATATTACGAATTAATAAAACGTACATTATCAAGGTGAACTCTTTGAACCGATGTAGGTTAACCTGAGAAATTTCTATGAAAAATGTGACATTTTCTTTTTCGGGGTGACGGGGAGGGGATGCCCCTTTCTGTCCCCGCTTGGCAACCCTTTTATATGAAATACGAGGGTGGTGAACCAGACGCGGCTGATTCTAATGAAGGAAGATGGATAGTGAAATTGAAAGGAAAAAGAAATAATGAAGGCTTCAACTAAAATGATTAAATTGTTCTTTACTAATAATCACACTATTATACAGTCTTCATTAATAATTATATTACGTAGACCTAAAATGCATAACGTTTCAGTCGCATCGGAAAACAAGCTGTTTTGTGAACAAGATATAGATCTAACTTTTGTCTCAAGAAGTCGAATTTAATACTTATAGAGAAAAATTATCTAATTCATAGTTATTGCGCAATAGCTCTATCTCCATGACGTTTACATTGACACAAAATAAGGAGTGGCGAATAGAATTCGACTCATAAGATTGATCAAAGAATTTCATGTTATCATGCAAAGTAACAGCATCATTAACAACAAGTAATCGCAATTTAACAGATGTATAAATGTTTATATCTGCCGCTCTTTATTTTGCAGTGTATATCGCACCGACGCTAGTTGAGTGAATACTGATACTAGAAAATCAACAGCGTATCACTCTTGGTGACGGTCGTTGAGTAAGTCATGTTTTTATCACATTCATGATACGTTGGATTTTGACATGGTCGAATGCGTTCTCTGGATTCATGGAGCGTATATGTAGGAGCAAGTAGCTACGGCTTCTACGCCATGTAATCAAATCATTACCAAATAAGGAAACCGCCATTTATATTGTCAAATAAAGGAAATTTTAATATAAGATAATTTAAGTATTTCCATTAATATTTCATGCAGAAGATGAATGGTTGGTTATTTGACTAGCGTCTAAAGCGGCCTTTCTATCTTAAATCGATTATTCCAGTAAGACTATTCTGAAGAGTAATTTTTAACTTCCTACAAAATTAAAACTATTTTTAGATACGCCGTAACATTTATTATTTGACGATCACTTTACGATAAAAAGTATTTTTTATTGGAAACAAAGGGTATTCCAAACTTTTCTTATGATTGTAATTATTGTAATGAAAATACGCTTTTATAGCACTTTTCTTTAGGGTTGACAATATTAATTTGATTTGTGTAACTTTCATAAAAATCAAGAACATCTTCAATGCCTTTTTTTCTTTTCCCTCAACAAGCACATTCTATCTCCGTAAAAAGTGAAATAATACGTACAAAGCAGACTCAATATTTTCCTTCAATTAACTTTCTTTCTATTCAGCAAATAAAAGTTTCAATGTATTCTTTGAGACAATTATAACTGAATCAAAAAGACGGAGAAAAGTATTATCTTAATTCTTTAACACCGATTAAGCTAAATTAATTTCATAAATCATGGAAAATGTTTCCTCGCGTGCATTCTCCTGAACGATACCGTATAATAAAAAGTAAAGAATTATCTTTCAATGTTTCTTCTTTTAACTGATTTCCTCTATTACCGATTTAAGAAGCAGCTTTTGGTTAGAGAATATATTAAGCTACATCTTATCGGATAACTGGGAAAATGCTCGTATTCTAAACAACATTTTGAAAATAAAATTTAAATTTGACAAATATTTTCTGTGGCTACGTTAATTCCATTACAGACTTCCACAAAATAGTTTTCCTTGACAACATATTTTCACAATTTTTAATCTAATTTATTCAACCCCTTCCGACCAACAGCTTACCTAACAGGGAACTGTCCGTGCCGGAGTTTCACCTGTGAGGATCCTCCAAATTTGTCAGAAAAAAATCATTTAAACGCGGAAATTTGAACACAAATATACTCGAAAACTAATATTAATAAACTATTAATTAATCTCCCATTAATTTTATTTAATACCCTGGTGCTATGAATATGTTAAGTGTTGGTGCTGGAGATATGTATATGTTGTCACGTAGAACACGTTTTTGATTGACTTCCAAAAGATCAAAAAAGATCCGGGACTCTCTAAAAGAAGATACTCTATTGCTTCCTACTGTCATCTGATAACTAAATGATAGATGATGATGATAAATATTCCATCACTCTAGCAATGCAATCTCATTATGAACACTTCATTAAAATGTAATTGAATTCGTGGAGAGTTAATTCCGTAGTTTAATTTTTATCTCAAATCTTTTTAAAAATTTACCCCCAAGTAACAAAAAAATTATACCACATATAACATTAAATGGTTTGGTAAATAATGAGCTCCTAACAAGAAATCGACTTTTACTCGAACACTAAGAAGGAAATATCTGAGATTATTTTCTGCGGTAAATTTAATTATAAAGAATGGATGTTGAAACTTCAATCTCCTTTGCAATTTGATCTAACTTATATATAGACCAAACTAATGTGTATGAATTTATAGGATTTATTATCTCACTCTCAGCAGAGAAATAACAAGTATTGAATTTCAGGGTCTCAAAGAAATTCTTGAAATGTAACCACTTTCCACAATTTTCGAATGATTTGTAAGTAATAAGAACGGTCTACTGTATCGAAAGTTTTAATGAACAAAATGCTTTCCCGCTCATATAGCAATCTTACTTTGGATGACCTGGTGTATTGTGTACCTATTAAGACAGAATTTAACTTATATTTTGATTTGTTTCGAAAATTAAATTTGAAGGTTTAAGCATTACGTTGGGAATTTTTCCAACTGTCAAACCTTTTTCTTAAAGATCAAATTTGACACAGTTTATTCATCTGGCGCTAATGTCTTTCTATACTCAAATTCTCTTCCATATTTCGAGGTTATTGTACGTAATATTCGAAAGGGTTCTTCTAGAAAACCGCCCAAATAGATTGAAGAAATACATAGCGACGTTAATTAAAATATAATTGATAAACATTTCTTATGTAACTCAATAAATATTGACAGACGTGTTTTTTTTTATTTTATCGTTCAATTTCATAGTGCATATTTTATTTTTTATTGTCACGTCGTAAATATACTAATACATAACATGCAATTATAATACGTTATTAAACGTTTAGTACCAAATTTTATGAACAATATTAAATGACATGTTCATAAATGAATGAATTTGCTCAATAGTACCTATAAAAATTGTTAAATTACAGAAATATAATCTAAAATATCAAAATTCATAATTGAAACAAGTATGTTTTATCTCACTTCTGTAAAGCTGTTTCACGCAATATCTTCCAGCCTTTCTTATTTATACTTATAGTCTCAGTAATGATAGGAAATTGTCTCGAGCTATTCATGCCTGGTGAAATTAAAACTATAAGCCCCCGACCTCATTAACATCACCAAAATTACTGTTACCATAAAATATTTAATGAGCTCCGTTGCTCATCTTCACGAATTAGTATGCCAGTCAAGGAAAAGCAAATCAAAGTTTTCGCTCCAAGGTATCCTTAGAACAAATTGAAACACAGTGTAAGAGCATTTGATCTTTGAAAGAATTTTTCAATTGATGTTATGAACACTTTGGGGTACCCATGAACATCAAATGACTGGTGTCGATGCGTGGGAACGATTGACGGGAAGGAGACGAATACAATCGATTTGAGTTGCGTAAGGAGGAGGGAGGTTGGTCAACCTTTTTTTAAAAAAATTAATGTATTGTAGTATTTGTACATGGGAAATGTAGCGTGCTATTGAAGCTTCTATACATGGAGCGATAGGAGGTAAGAGTTTGGTTGTAGGCAATCGTTAATGTGGGCTGGTTAGCTGGGCATACCAACAACTTGGCCCACGTGGAGGGGTTCGTAGGAGTAGTTAGTAATAGTTAGAGTTATTGATATTAGGAGCAGTAAGAGTAGGATAGAAGAAGGAGGGTTCGCTTTTCAGAAGTCACTGCTATATGAACTGGGACATTAATGTGAAAATCTACAATTTTTTTCTGACCGCACCAGGAGGTGAACCCGGGACGTCTCGGTGAATGAGCATCAACGCTATTACCTAAGCCACCAGACAGGCGAAATCTAAGCGATATGTGTATTCTCAATCGAGACGACAAAATTACGAACATATGTGTTTGAGAATTATTTCTCAATTTTTTCATAGACACTGGTTCCCTTTTATTTTGGTATACACAAATATACTTTACTCATTTCATTTTCTTAAAATATCTTCTTCGTCATAATGAGTGAAATATCTGTTACAACTGTAATATTTGCAATGATTACTTAAAATTCACACACAAATCATTCGTTTTTTATATGTACCCTGTGAGAAATAAGGAGAATTTTTTTCAAGAAATCTGTGCAATTGTTGCAAGAAACTAAACCTTTGTAAAAAATAACTATGATCACTGAGCAAACGAATTTTATCTATATAGTTATACAAACATTGATTTTTAGTCTAAAATGTCAAGTTGAACTAAATTTTTTCAGTATGAACGATATATATCTGAAAAAATTGTAATGATTGGAATTAACTTAATCATGGAAATTAGTCTGGAATTTTAGTTACGTAACAGTTTGCACATACTTATCATCAGGGCATCTTGGTAAATTATACTCAGCATTTTGATGGCATATTTCCTGTTTTCATGGGTATATTTTCCCCGGAATATAAGTCACGGAGATGCAAATAGCATTTTCACATAGCATTCCGCTAAAATGAAATGGTAACAATCAGAATGCAACTTCGTCGCAAAATTACTTCCATTCTTCCGGCGTTTTGCCAATAAATTTCTCACAGGGTTATAATTTTGCTTTAAGATGCTCATTATTGGTTTGAAAATTAAGTTTCAGTTTGAGAACGAGTTTATCACAGGTATTTCATTCAACGTGGTTTAGATTGGATATAATATTAACCTTAGGATGTCTCTAATAAACGGTAAGATTATTTTATAGAGCCATTTTCCGACTCATTTCTGCTGCCTTGAACGAAGAGTTATTTCATAAAACGCTCAAATTGTCTTCTTTATGTTATTTTTAGATTGATATTGCTTTCTTAACTACTTGGGAATAAAGTTGAGATACAAAAATCGAATATACTAGTATACAACAAAACTAAATAAAAATGGTGAATTATTATCATTTTCCTGAAACATAATTTAGTAAAAATTGTAGTATAAGTGATTAAGATGACAGAAATAATATGAAGCATGATATTTCATCTTCAAAGTTATATCAAATGGTTGCTTTTTAAAATACTTATAGTGTATACTATTCATTAGATATTAGTACTGGTCGCATCATATGCAATAGTATGTTATAAAGTAAATTGCGCTCTCGTCTAGTCCGAAGTTGAAAATTAAGAACAGCGCAATGGTACTCTCTAAAAATATTAACAGCTCTTTAATAAACACAAAATATCAGTCGGAGTTATATAAACGAGTATCATGATTTACAATGTCATTTTATTTAGCACCAAAATAGTTGTGAATAATTATATTTTTTCTTTGACTTTGATAATGATATATAAAACAAACTTTTTCAGTAAACTTATTTCCATTATCCTTATATCCTGTGAATTTATAATGTTTCGTCTGAGTCCCAAGGAAAACTACTTAACAAGTCCTATCAAAAGTATCGTTAAATGATCTTCCAGTGATATACAATGTAAATCTGCATAGCAAATGAAAGAACGTAATAATATTCCTAAATAATCGGAATAAAGCAAGTTGGATTCTCATCTCCATCAATACTAAATACAAGATAAGCATATTTCTTTGAATGTAAAATTAAAAAATATGGGTTTCTGTAAAAAGTGGATTACAAAATTAATCGAATTTTTTCCATCTTTCTAACTTCCTTTTGTGTCTTCTTTGTTTTTTCCTTCTTTGGTTTTCTTTTTATTATTTCTTTCAGTCCCTTCCATCAACAAATTGGTACGCTATACTCATATGATACTTTTTGAGATCTGAAAGTAACACTTTTACCATTAAAAGGAGTAAGCTCTTCTTGACATCGAAACAGGAAGGAAGGGAAAAGTAAAAAAAGGATAAATAACGAAAGAGAGAAACACTCAGGACCACGATGAAGCATTCTTTCTTGTTGAACACAGGGATCTATAAAGGTGTCTATTGTGGTCACTATCCTTCGTGCAAACTCAAAAAGCAAAACTTTTTCGTTTACTTGTTACACAATTGCAACTTCCTGAGTGCATTTCTCTGTCAATATTTTTAGACAGGCCAATGTCGATCGAATATTTTGATTTATTATGTACGAGATTATGGCAGGTGTAGAGCACCAAAATAAATAAATTTATTGTCAAAAATGCTGTTACAAACTGCGTATGACCACGTGGAGGACAATAAACAAGTTTACTCTCCATCCATCAATTTCGATCAAGGGTCATAAGGCACAGCCGGATTGAAAATGTAGAATAAAATGTTAGTATCGAATGAGAAACAGGAAATGCGTATCAGTAAAGATAATGGAGCACGGATATTTTGTGTAAGGTTATTTAGGTATTCTTTCATTTAATGAAATTTATCAATACTGAAATTTATCGCTTAGTTTTGTTATATTGATAAAAACATCTAAAATTTTACTTATTTGCCGTATCGTGACAAAAGGTTAAAGTCATGTTGCCTCCCTTATTATATCGTCACAATCTGTTCAGCTGTCCTTTCTTCTCAGTCCATTTGTTTTCACTGTTTCTATCTAGCCTGAATGTCTAAACTAACCTTTCACTTCTTTATTTTCGCGAAATTGCTACTCTTTATTGAGCACTTCTTAAACATGTAATAAAAATACTTTTATTTCCAGCATCACATTTACAAAAGCAGATACAGTTTAAATTTCTAGTAATGCTTACCAATATCCAGTTGTAGGTCACTTACACAAATAAAATATAATTATATGGCAAAAATAAAATGGGTCCATTTCACCAGTAAATCTCTTTGCATTCAACAAGCTGCTATCTGTGGCGTCTGCATGGAAATTTGCTTAAACCTTTGAAGCTAACTATCAAAACCATAATTTCTTTAATAATACACCGGTTAATAAATAAATACTTAAGAGATTTAAATTTATTTATTTATTTAGGAATAACATTAATTTTTAACCAGAAAAACAAACGAAAATCTTATCACTATACATCTTATGTGCATATATAAAATATAGACATAAACGTGCTTATATTCGCTGATACAATTATTAGATGACAATTCAAGTCAAATTAATGTATAATTAGAGCACGATAGAAAAAAAATTAATTTAATATTTGTAATTATTTAATTTATTTAACCTATTACCTTGGTTAAGTAGCTAATATCCGATGCCCTTAATAGTCAAGACTTTAGCATTTCATTGAAGGTTTGCTACCCGATTTTAATTATTCCCACCACCCACTCACAAATCTTCTCTATCATAATCTCTCATATCTTCTATATTCTTCTTCTATCCCGAATTTCTCTCTCCCTCTATCTCAGCACTCTGTACGCGCGCCGAATCGGACCAAGTCAATGTTACACGTTCCGGGTTTTTTTTTCTTCTTTTTTCGGCATTCCGTCCACGCATATCAGACGAGCGTCCCTTTCTCCCGTCATATATCATAAGGTTAATGGCACGCTCAAAAATTCCATCCCAGAGACAGAGAACCCGACGCTGCGTGGCGCGGCGGCGCGGTGTGGAGCTACGCTGCGACGGCAGACGCGACGAAGCGCAGTGCAACGCGACGCGGCGCGAGCGTGTTCTGTAAACAAAACTCGATCTATTAAAACTTCCTCGCGGCGTTTGTTATGCCGGCCGGCCGGCCGGACGCGCTCGCCCGACTCGATGCTGGAGAGAGAGAGAGAGAGAGGTGAATTTGCGAGAACGCCATGGAAGCTGTGTTTCGAGTGGGCGTCAAGGGGCGCAGAATGTGGGGGATTGAGTGATTATCGGATCGCAGGACGCACATTTGTTGGAGACTATAAAGAGTTGCGAGCTGCGTGGTAAATACAGAATAAACGAAAGGGGAACGTAATGTGTGAAAGGAGTCAAAGAACAGAGATGAACGACGAAATAACTTATTTAATGGAGCAGTAAATGATTCCCATTATGATAACTGTCCCATAGTATTTAATCAAATATCTCAGGAACATTGATGAAACTGTTTAGAATGAAGCATAATTTACAAATAATTCTCATGCGAAATATATCTGAGTAGCGAAAGATTTTATATTTAAAATTTATTTAATTTATTAAAAATTTACAAAGAATTATACAAAACAATAACCTAATAAATAAATATGTTTACCCTCAGCTTAGTCATAACAGGGTACTCTTGTTTATCTCCATCCCCTATGTTGATGAACTCATAGTACACCGCCTCGCAAATGAGGAGGCAGGCGCAGCATCCTCCATATTCATTGCCACAATAATAGAGCGTACTTGAGCTACGAACTCTTTAAGTACTTATGATGTCTGAGTAGCAAACGTTCTTCCAATGAAATAAATTCAAATAAATCCCAGCGCACTCCAAGCAAAAGGACCTTTTATCTCCTTGAGTTATATTAAATGAAGTAACCATTGCGGGAAATGTAAACAAAATATTGAATTTACAACAAACATTCTCCAATATCACATATTTACACACAACACTTAATTTTGCAAATATGAATTACATGTTAAGACAACATCTCAGTTCCACAAATACAAAACCTACCAACCTAGGGTACTCGTACTCTGGGAATCCCAGACTCGCAGTAAAACAAGGTTGCCACTCTTAGCACGATTGTAGTTCTCTCCCACGTCTCATTCAGATTCCTCTCGCATCCTCGGAGTTCCATAATCGAATCTCGTAATTATATTGACAATACGCGACAGTGGCTAACTCTGGCGACGCAGGCGGTACACAACGTTGCGGTGGAATGTCGGTTGTGGCAGCAGATTTACTTCGGACTTGGCGCTTGAAATGAATTTGCTAGTGGGACACATGTGTCTGATTTTTTCTCTCAATCGAGGGACGAATGCTTCGCGAAATATCTGGGCCACAACTCTCTTTTACCAGATTTTGTGATCCAAATTAAGATCTCCATAGCAAGGCTAAATTTTCTTTGGAGGTTAGTATTTGTTCCAGAAAACACGAGAATATATTTTGCTTAAATTTATAAATCTACCATGATGATGATGATCTTAATAATAATAATAATAATACATTTATTGTCAAAAAAGCAGCTACAAACTGCGTATGACCACGTGGAGGACAATAAACTAATTTACTCTCCGGAGGGAAGGAAGGAAGCAAGGGATCATCCCATCAATTTCGATCAAGGACCCCTAAGGCAGAGGCGGATTTAAAATTCAGCACAATTCCAACAATAAAAATAGTATGATACGTGTTATAAAATTAACTTCATAGCAACGAATATTTATTTATTAAAACAAAAAAGTTACTCCAGAAATGAGCACTTATTATTATCAAACTATAGATTATTAGGAAGGTATTGTTTATAAATCTTAACGACATTGTATTCTGATGTCTCCACAATCGGTACATTAATAAGGTTACTGCTATTTATTGATGGTTGAAGGATACAGTAACACAATTTATATTTTCATACTGCTCGCATGTCCTATTGCTTAAAAGAGTAATACTCGCACAGACCAGGCTCATAATTCCAAGATAAACACATCGAGGAAAAAGGATAACGATGTGTATGGACGGAATCGTTTTGGCACGAAAAAATTCATTAAACTGAGTATTATATTCGTAAAAAAATCCTCAGCCAACTTGCAAAACTGTCCTTAGACTCTCTTTGCGCTCTCAGGTATCGACAGGCAATTTTCTATCTACAAAGGGAGCCAGTACCGTCTGTTATGTTATGAACTGTATTAAAAATTTCTAACCAATATTTTTTTAAGTTATTTCCATCTGAGGGGAGATCATTTCTCTATATTAAAATGAAAGTTAGAAAAAAAAGATGGTTTTGATTGATTAGATATCACCACTGACATTTACCTAAAAAACCATACACAACGAAATTGAGAAATATAAAGTATCGGGAATCCAATTTGGAGTATCTGTATTTCCGTAAACCAGAAATGTCACTTTGCATAGTGTGTTATTTTATTTGCTTTCGGTTGCGTTAATCATGGATGCATTACATTCAGTGTGTTTATTTTGTTGATTTTATGTGTCATATTTATTTGTGGAAGATACTTTAACATAATTTTAGTCATAAGTTATTTTCTATTGTTTTATATTTGTTGTGAAGTTTCATTCTAGTTTTAAAAATAAGTGTTCCTTTAGTATTATTTTGTATTGTTTAGCATTTAGAGATTTAGTGTTAACTTAATGTAATAGACTGGGGTCAAACTGTATTGAATGACCGAATTAATAAAACGTAAATTAATACATCTGTAATTGAGACGGGGCTTGCTATTATACGTGGACATTCTGGTTGTATTTCTTTTCAATGATGCATCAGTGCACTGCGCAACTGTCTTGCACTAAAGAAGAGTGTAATGAGTCATCATCAAAAAATTGTGGCTAGCTGACAAACTCGAATTGAAGAAGCTTGACATTCGGTAGATGAATTAAGCCAATAATCTTGCTATTATTTTTTTTGACATTATTTTTCAAAAAAAAAAAAAGAAGAAAGATATATGATCTCTAGGATTTTAAGGGTTTGGATTAATCGCATAAAACAACACCTGGAGAAATTTACCCTGGTATCAGGAAGGAAAGCTTGTCGAAGTACATGTCAATGAATTGTGTTACTGAAACGACAAAAGACGAAAATTGTGGAGATGGTTAGTCAACGATAGATGACCAGAAAAAAATTTGAAAGTTGAAACCACACGTCAAAAATCGTGATTAGCTATCCAACACTTCTGCCTACTAATCAATATAAACACCAACGTAACTGACGTTTGTTCGTATAGTTTGAACACGGAGCAACTTTATGGGCGCTAAATACTTTTTTACAATAATGTTTTCTAGGTAATTTCACAACAAAGGAGTTCACATAATTTCTTTTAAATGTCCCGCTCATCCCTATAGTCGAATCATTTTTTAAAAAATTTTTTAGAAAGTTATATTTGTGGTGTCCAGTGCAATGTTTACCGGTTTCTGAAATATTAAGCATTCTTTATAACCACAACATTTCCGAATCGATTTTGCGTTCTAACTCGTATGATTCCACCAAGTTCAAAATTCCACCTAGTTCAAAATAGAAAATGATATTACTAAATATGGAATGACTTAACATAATCCAGCGTTATATATCGACAGTTGTTGCTGTTTATTTTATACAGAAACAACACTACTTCTATAGTTGCTTATTACTTTCTACACCTAGATCTTCGCTGACTATCTTAGGGCATTAGTGGTCGAGACTGATCGTCAAATAATGAAGACTCTAAAATAGCCTTTTGCACTACGACCACTCGAGGCCGAATCCGACATTACTCGGGCACTCCAAGGTTGTTGACGTAGGTTAGTTAACGATCTTCGTTACAATCTTATTTGACAACTTAGCCCCTCCGTGGCTACGGCGATAGCGTGCTCTCTCATCATACCGGGTTCAATTCCCGGTGGGACCGGACAAAATTTGTAGCTTTTCACATTAATGTCGCAGTTCATGTAACTGAGACTACTGAAAAGTAAACCCTCCTTCCTCTATCCACCTCCTCCTAGTAGCAATAACTCTAATTATTACTAACGATACTAACCCCTCCACGTGGGCCAAGTTGTTGGTATAAACCCAGCTAAGCGACCCACCTAATAACAATAACCTACCATCCAACTCCTGCCTCCTATCGCTCCATGTAGATAAGCTTCAATAGCACGCTACATTTCCCATTTACAAATGTTACATTATATATTTGACAACTTGGCCACAAGTAACCTACGGTGGTTAATGGTGCTCAGAAAATGGGATTGTGATTCTACAAAGAGTAAGCCTGGATGAAAACAGTGTTTAAAAAGTATGTTCGTAATGAAATGACGACGAAAATGATAGCGAAGGTACTTAGTTGCAGGAAAAAGTTGACATTGTTTCGTGAATGTGAGGCGAGTGAGTGGGTTCAAACGGAGACGGTGTGTTCTGAAGGCGGTGGCTGGAAGGACCAGCCCGTTGGAACGCGGACGGGTCACTCACACAAGCCTCTCCTTCTACAAAGTCCTCGTCCCATTCGCCGACTGCGAATCGTGTAGCGAATGGGAATACAAACAACGGACGGTGGTCACGTACTTGGCAGGCCGTGCCGCGCGCTGTGTTGGGTGGCATTGGAGTAGCGCAGTGGTTTTCCGGCGACTCAAACGATGGTTGGGATCGCTGGGATAGTATTGTGGCCTACTCGCCAAGCTTTTCAAGAACTATTACAGCAAAATATTTGCTATTATGGATATTGATCAAATGAAATGAGAAGTAGTTAAGTATAAATTATCTTTTTGAGATATTAATTCCTTG
This sequence comes from Laupala kohalensis, assembly GCA_002313205.1. Lineage (NCBI taxonomy): Eukaryota > Metazoa > Arthropoda > Insecta > Orthoptera > Trigonidiidae > Laupala > Laupala kohalensis. The sequence continues at coordinate 1,367,685 of NNCF01126132.1, forward strand.
AGAGTTGCTTTGCTCTGTTCTTGGAGCCATCCACTGGAATTCCTTATATAAACTACAGTAGTCTGTGTTGTCTCTGGGATCTATGGGTGTCTATGGGATCTCCTAAATTCCATCAGGACAAGGATTCTGAGTGAATGGAACAATGAGTGGTTGGCTGTTGAAGGGAATAAGCTCCGACTTATCAAATCCTCTGTTAAGTCATGGAGCAGTTCCTGTAGGTCAGCCAAGCGCGACGAGGTCTTGCTGACACGTCTGCGCATAGGACATTGTCCTCTCACTCATCGGTATCTCTTGCTACATGATGATGAACCCGCTTGTGAGGAGTGTAGCTCTTCTCTGACAGTGCGTCACCTACTGATTTCAGAAAATACACCAGAATACGGAGACAAATTGGCCTGGCTGCAGATTTACCAACAATTCTCGAAAATAAAACGAATGATGTTAATAAACTATTGAATTTTATGAATAGGGTTCCTCCTACAAGTTCTCGGGAGAGTTAGAATTTGCCTTCTTCTTTCCTTTTATTCTTCCTTTCTGTAGTTTAAAAATTATAATTTTTAGTATTTATTTCATTTTCGACTGTTTCCTATTTTTTCTCTCATGTTTATGTTTAGATCTTTGTTGAATCCACGAGGGTTTTTTAGTGAGCATGATCGATATATTCGGCGAGTCCCACTCACGGGGAACAGTCACGACGGTTCTTCTCTATGGTGCCAAACTGAATTTTTTCCTCACCTGCAAGGACCCTAATGACCCTAACGTTGACGAACCGTAAAACCCCAGAAAACAAGTTGTCTCACAATGTATCATCCATGCACGGTCCTGAAATATGAAAAAGGCTCACGAAAATATTCTAAGTGCCGCGTTCTTAGGAGTTTGGATTTGTTAGGTTTGCAACGCCACTCCCCTGCCATGGGGAAAAAGCTCCTCACCTTCGTTCGACCAACCGTAGGTAAACTTGAAACTGTTTCCATATTTGGCAGACCAATAGAAGACTAGTACTGGTGAATATACCCCAATTAAATCGTGACAATAGAAAATGTTTTATTACGCCGCTATTAAAGAAATATTTTGAAATTTTTTATTATGCGCGTCTTTGACTTCCATAACAAAAAATATTCTTTATGTTCTTAACTTCAATAAACTTTATTATTCTCTACATTTAAATGACATCTCAAGTTGTTGTCTCACAACGCCGTCCTAGGAAATGTAAAACAAATTAAACTTCTCCGTAAAAAGATTTGCTTCTTACTGTAAAATCAATATTGTTTAATCACATATTTGCATACCATCGAAATATATCGTATGAATTTCGTGACATACGCAATCAGGAATTACTTATTAATATTCTTATAACCTCTGAATTTTATTCAGTGGCGCAAATAACTTGTCATTGGCATCAATTATTGTGTTGTTTATAGTAATTTCAAAATGACATGCAGCTTTTTTATCCTATTTTTAGAGGTCAATTGGTAATCAAGCATTAATGAAAAGAATTTCATATAAAATTAATGAATAACACTAAATGTTAATTCTAATGATATCTTCGATAATTTTAAACCAATAAATAAATTACGTCTGTAAGAAATGTATTGATGATAGATACAACGCTTGGCTGTAATCGTGCAACATAGAGTAATATTACAAAAAAAAGTTTATTTTCAGTTCTCAGAAAATAAAAGAAAAGGAACATATCACTTTTATTCAGATTTCAAAATACAATTGATTTGGATACATGCACATTATCTAAGATTATCAGACAATAAAACATCGCAATTAATATACAGCATTTTATTAATTATCTTACATTGTCCCAGATATCAATTTCATTATTTTCTCCACTTTCTTTCGTTACTATCGACCTGCTGTAGAATTCATTGATTTCAATAGTAGGGAGCAAACGAAAATTCAGAAACTTTCTTTATAAAACTTTTTACGAATCAACATGATTGTTCATATTTGTGAAGATAAATACATTGATTAGACATAAAAATGATTTTTAGAGTACTGATAAAAAATCAGCGAAGCAATTGATCAGATAACAATACAAAACCAAATACAAAGTTATTGTGACTAGTAGGTTCCAACATTCCAGATTCAGGGTCATTTTGTAAGAAGTTGTTATTTTAACGAAATAACAAGAATGAAAAAGAAATGGGTATCAAAACAATCCGCAAATTTGAAACAAAAACTGATAATTAATTAATGCAAC
>NNCF01126132.1:1374764-1500349 GCA_002313205.1 Laupala kohalensis
TTTTATGTTCAATAAATCGCTACTAAGCGAAAGTTTCAACTGAAATCGTGTATCTTATTTATTTCGTAAAAGCGGGAACTTGATTGTGAATTCAATCACGCTCCCACACTGTGCGACAAATACATATAATGTCAATATGTTTGTAATTTAACGCAAAAAATTACATGTACAAGTTATTATTGAATTATAGATTATTCTGAGTATAGTGTTTAAAAATCATAAGAGTTGAAAAAACACTAAATTCACGGCTTATTGTCACAATAAACACGCTCCTAGACAAAGCCTAGAAAACCTGTATAAGAAATCCGCCTCTACCCGAAGGAAAAACGGAGAAAAACCCGGGTCAGGATGGGGCTACAGAATTTATGTACACAACCGTGCCAATGTTGAGTACACATAAAACTAAATTAATATGAGCCATACGGCAACACAATCATGCAAGAAAATAGTTGAAATTGTTATAAGTTATGTAAAAAGTGCTACAGCAATGGTGTGATAAAGTACAAGACGGATTTAACTCTTATTAAAATCAATAAATTCTTTTACAGTGTAGTAGCACTGGCGCAGGAAGTAGTTTTTAACCGCGGATTTGAAGATATTCAATTTCATAATGTCTTTTATATTCTTGGGCAAGGAATTATATAAAACGATTCCTGAATGATAAGGTCCTTTTTGGCAAAGACTGGTTGACACTCTAGGGCGATGAATATTATTCCTATTGCGAGTATTGTGTTCATGAACGAAACTGTTTCGTATGAAGCAAGACTGGTGCATCAGTAATTCGGTCTTAACAAACAAGACTGTTTCATAAATATAAATGCAGGGAAGTGTTAAGATATTTAATTCCTTGAATAAAGGTTTACAAGAGTTTCGGGGGTGAGATTTACAAATTATCCGAACTATCCTCTTCTGAATTCTGAAAGTTTGAATACTCTGACCGGAATTACCCCAGAAGGTAATGCCGTAACGTAAATGGGAGTAAACGTTTGCAAAATATACGCAACGGGAAATACGTGGACTAACTGCGTTAACTAAGTTTCGGAATGCGTAACACAATTTGCTTAATTGGGAATTAAGATTGTCAACGTGACAATTCCATTTGAGGTTGTCTTGAATATGGAGACCTAAGAATTTTGTATTCGTAACAGCTTTTAATTTTGTTCCGTTTAAAGAAACTGAAACCTGGGGTAACGATTTTGTATTACTATTGTGAAATGACATAGACACTGTTTTGTCAGTGTTTACAATGAGACGATTTGCATGGAACCAAGTCGAAAGGTTAGACAAAACTTTTTGAGCATTGGCGTGTTTACATAGTAAATTAGTGTCATCAGCAAAAATAACCATTTTGCAATCTGGTGTGGATAATGACATGTCGTTCACATACAATAAAAAGAGTATAGGGCCGAGAATTGATCCTTGGGGTACTCCGGAAGTATGTGGCTTTGTTTCTGAAAGACAACGCTCAAGTATTTTATTTTTAGTATAGGATATTTCTACCTGTTGATATCTATCTTTTAAATAAGAAGTTAGCCATTGATGTGGAAGTCCACGAATGCCTAAAGAATGCAATTTGGAAAGGAGAATTTCGTGATCGATGACATCGAATTCTTTGATTAAGTCAAGAAAAACACCCTGAGGATTTTCTCCACGGTCTAGAGATGTGGTAACATCGTTTAAGAAGGAAAATATGGCGCTTGTAGTGGAAAGGATTTTTTTAAACCGTGTTGATCGTCAGAGAGAATGTTATTTTTTGATAAAAAATCTAGAAGAAGCTTATAGAACAATTTTTCTAGGTTTTTTGAGAAAGTGGGTAGTAGAGATATTGGTCGGTAATTTCCAATATTAAGTTTGTTTCCTTTCTTGTGTAAAGGTTNATCGTCAGAGAGAATGTTATTTTTTGATAAAAAATCTAGAAGAAGCTTATAGAACAATTTTTCTAGGTTTTTTGAGAAAGTGGGTAGTAGAGATATTGGTCGGTAATTTCCAATATTAAGTTTGTTTCCTTTTTTATGTAAAGGTTTCACTTTAGCTCTCTTAAATATGTGAGGAACCACCCCTTCCGATAAAGAACTATTAAAAATATTTATGAGTGTATTTAATATAGCATGGGACGAAAATTTAACAATAAACTCAGGTATATCATTTACGCCTGTTGAAATTTGTTTTTTAATGAGCTGATGATTCTCATGACTTCACTGGAGTTAGTTTCGGAAGTGAACATAGAATTGGGTACGTGGGTGGATATAATTGGAGGACATTGATTTGGACATATTAAGTTCGTTATTTTACCAACTTCTGAGAAGGGAGAATTAAACAGATTTGCGATGAGTTAAATGTCAGACAGTCCATACACTTTTTCCCTCACCATGTTGTTACGTCATAACATGAAGACAACCTGTGTCGCACTGATAAGCCTCAGTTCGTTTGGTCAGAACTAGAGGACAACACCATACGTCGCGCAACAGGCTACAACTGAATGATCCACAACTAGACGATTTGTTTCCAATTTAACATGAGATAATTTTAATAAGTTTAATACAACTTTTAATTAATAATACACATACATCTTAAGAACGTTTCAGGTTTGTACTTTGTCACATATTCAAGTTAAATATTTGTAACAATTGTACTAAAAATTCAGTGATATGATATACTAAATGTTTTTATATATATTTTTTTTAAGAAATATAGGGTACGCCATGTGATTAACAATAAGGATTTTTTACAATTATGTTAAAAAGAAGAAGGATACATCTGAAGATGGGGAACATACATCCCCGAAACGTTATGTGATAATACGTACTGTAAAAGAGTTTGTGCGTCCTCAATACAAACATGTTGTCATAAATAAGGGCACTGCCAACCAGTTTATCAATTTGAAAGAGATTACTCTTATATATCTCTTTTATATATTTGTTTATTTATTTATTTTATGCCATGAGGTCTGTTATTCCACGTAACCGTTAGACTTGGGTGAGGGAATTGGGAAGGAGACATGTTGGGTTACCGGGGAATTTATGATTCCGAACCAACATTAGTCTGGAGTAGGTGAGGGAAACCCCAGCTGAATACCTCACCTAATTCAGGATGAAGCCACGCTCTGCGGCTCAGCGGGATCGCGGAGGCGAACACGCTACCAATAGACCACCTATTCTCTGCTTAATTGTAGTCATTAATTTGAAACTTGGATTATCATATAGATTACATCTCCATTATTTTTCTCTGTCCATGAAATTCTCAACTTCCTTCTGCAGCGCAGTATCTCTCTTATTTTCATGTTTTCAAAACATGCATGTTTTACAAGCTGAAAATTCCTCATCAAAAATTATCGACGAGTCTTTTCCTTAAGGTTTGACCGTTTTCCTTACGATTTAGAGGTTTATAAATCATTCATCCTTCTTAAGATTGACTTAAACGAGTTAATACATCTCGTGTATACATTCCTTAAACATTTATGTTACATATTCTTCTCTTTTCACAAATCTAGCGAACCTCTGTGAAGGGAAGCATATCTATCAACATTTTTCTCTTCGCAAATCGAATTCCCCAATTGTACTAATTCTTCCAATTTCTACCCTACCATCTATTTTATTTTGTTTTGCCTGAGCAAAGTATACAACAAAGGGATAAAAAAGAGCAGAAAAATGTTATAATACCTTATACTAACTTTGTTTGAAGCAGTGTTGAAAAAGGCAGATGAATGAAAAAAAAGTGGTCAACTCGAGTTTCGTGGTCAATAGAAAAAAATTAATCATAAATAGAACATAAAACCCATCACAACAAACTTAATATATTTGTTACTGTTCCAGTTGACTCTGCCGTTTATTCAATTGATTTGTTTATCATTTCTGGTGTTATTGATCGATTTGTTGATAATTTTTACAATTATTTATTTTAATTGCTCAGCTCTCTAATTGTCTTATAGTTATAAGCAAACGATAGTCACTACCATGAGCTGTAAGATCAGATATTTCATCGCTACAAATAACAATGATAAATGAATCGTTTGTCGCATAAAACGAGTCAACTGGATGTGAGCTGGATAGCTTACACTCGTTTACAACCCACCTATGGAATGTGAAAAACTGTTCGATCTAAAATTAAAAGAAATAGGATTGGTTCTTAACAATCCAAGTCATCCATGTGATGTGCATAAGGAATGGGTGAAAAGTAGAAAGAGGTTGATCTACCGGCAAGAAATGATCTACAGGCACCAGCAGACATGCCTTCGGGATGTCCACCTCGTTTTCTGTATTCAATTTATACTATTCATTTTATTATATTTAGGTTGATTTGATTAACGCACTCCGCAAGTGCAGTAGAACTATGAATCATATATTACAATTAGTATTAATGTTACTGTTATGTTACTGTTAGTTTGTTTTTTAATTCCATTTCATTTAACATTAAATTTCATTTACTTCGTCGTGCTTGTTTAACAGCTTTCTTTCGTATCACCAAGAACGATGCTGATTCAAAGTTAGACTTGTCCGGATGATTCTTGGTCTCTCTCACATATATATTGATGAGTTCCCCATCAATTGTCAAGCCTAACAAATCGATAATTAATTAAATGAATAAATTGATTGAGCGTTAATAGAATCTAATGGGATCATCACTCTCAATTTTCAAGTACACGCCAGAAGTGGAACCTAACAAATGGTGGAGACTAGACCGGATAGTGAACTAACTTGGATCTGTGAATTATTCTCATTTCTATTTTTCTATTGATGTTGTTTTTGTGAATAGTTATTGAGTTGAATGACTCGGACGCAGAGTGATCCTTTGTTCGTAATACATGTACACGTTGGAGCATGAATATTACATACGCCCTGCCGCCAACACCTCTGTAGGCACAGTGCAGCTGACTGAGAATCAAATTGAAATATTGGGTGATACAACACCACCGAGCAGTCCCGTCAAGAGTGTTGGAAACACAAGCCGGAGTGAGAGCACTTGGGGCAAGAAAAAAAATACCTAATTTTCTCATTTTCTATCCTTCAAATTGTGTTATAATAAATTCGTAGAAATTCGTAGAGAAGTGATTTAATAAAATGTTAACTGTTCTGCTTTACCTCGTTGTAATGGACCGTATAATTGAATTCTTTTTGTAGTCATATAGAGTGCCAAAATAAAAACTCTATAAAGTTAACTTATTTTTGTATAGCTTGAAGAGGTTTAATAAAATGTGACCAGCAGTAACAAAACTTACAATAACAAGAATTAATATGTACTCAATGTTATATTATCTGAACTATCACCATTCTGCAACACTCAACGACAGAAATCAAGCAATACGAGCTCTTTTTCATCACTTCATTTTTTTTACTCATTTCATCTCTGATGAAAAAAGATTAAAGTAAAATACATTTTATATTATTAACTCGTTGGCGTATGTGCCAAAAAACGTGTAATTATGACTCGCATTTTGAGATGTTCTCACCACATCCTACACAAGCCCTCTCTTTTCTAACCACCCCTTTTTCTACCTCGCTTTATACTCTCAAGCGTCCGAAACCTTCCCTCTCCTCGTCAGTTATTCTCCCACACGTCCTTTGAAAGGGAGCTAATTTTGAAAGAAATGAGTGTCGCTCGCTGGAGCATAGTGGACTTACTAAGCTCCAAATTTTTATTTCATGAGAGACCAAGAGTGGAGTCAAATGCACAAAAATGCACCGTCGACGATCAAAACATGTATTCAAGACGCATGATGTTGGTTGTCGGATTTCAGGCAGTGTGAGGTTGATGGTTATATGACCTGACCAAGATATGTTAATAAATTATCCTGTTATTCCGAGTGACAAAATATATCGAAGTTTAAACATTTGTTAAGATAAACTCAAGCTCGACATACTTTTTTTCTTTTCACCAGAAACTCAAAATAATATCTGGGTGGAAATGGTGTACATTTGTGGAAGGAGAATGGGTGGTGCAGTGGTTAATATCCCTGCGACCAAAGCAGGAGTCCCGGGTTCGATTTCTGACTCGTCGACATTTTCAACTGTCCGAAAGTTATCATAAAAATAAAGTCGTTTTATCATCACTTGCACCACTGGTTTGAAAGAGAAAAAAAAGCTCCAAATTCGTTAAATGAGTGAATTATTTTATCTTAATTGAGTTACGATTCTGTATTATAAGGCAGACTGAAAATCCTACCAAACTAAAACTATATCTAATTAAGTTCGAAATGCCACTTTTATCCAATATCCTATGCAGTAGATACGATAGCGCATGTATCGGTAAGGACATCCATCACACAATGTTGCATTAAGGATACGAGGAGGAGCATCCGGCGGCGGCAGGTAGTCCGACCCTGGTCTCCCTAATCTCCAACTCTCACTTCGATTCCCAGCTTTGTGCAGAAGCGATCGCCGGAAACTACGGAAGTTATATGGCGAACGAGATAAACGCATCGCTAGCGCTAGGTTCATCCTTTCCCGCTTACCTCGTATTCCTCTCACTCAATACTACAGCGGTGCCACGCTCCCAGTTGTGCATCGGAGAGGGTTTCTCCAGACGGAATACTTCATTTCATCTTCGTCATACGTTAAAGACGTTGATATGATAATAAAGTAAAAGACGCTGATATAAGGCGTTAAACTCGAAGTAAACTAAAAGACGTTGGTAACGGACAAGATGTTGATATCTGGTGTAAAGCTCAATGAAATACTAATTTGAACTTCTTTTTCGATACCAGCACACATAATGCTCATAATAGTCGATGTTGACGTTTTTTTTTTGAGTGATTAGAAACTCTTTTTAAACAATTGCCAGCTGAACTCACTCAGTTTTTTAATTGCTTTCTTCCTGGCCGTTTTTACACGTGTTCTCCAAGTTTGTTTAACAGAACAGTAGTCGAAAAAATATAATTATTTGTTTATTTTACATACAAAGAGCACACCCTACCCGCCTCCCTTGACGTCACCAAAGTTCAGTGAACTGGTATTACGTCCACAAAAAACGCCTGAAATTCTGTTCTTGAGTGCTGCTAAAATATTAAACTAGCATACCGGTTCGTCTAGACCGTTTCATACAATTTCACCTCGTTTGATAAAGAATTATCAAATGGTAGAGTTGAAAATTGGATAAATATCCAAACTGCCACACATTCAACATACGCAATAATACGTAAATGTCGCAGAAAAATTGAGTTTCTTCTCTTCGTAACCGGACGGAGTTAATCACACAGATTAATTATGGTGCTTGAGATAATTAAAAATGTGTCCGTAGTTTCTTTTTTCCTATCAGAGATAGCATCATTTGAAAATTAAATCAAGAAAAGAAGCTATTTGACATTTATTTGCAAAAAATGTTACTGCACTACTTGAGTCCCAACAATTGAAAGCTCTGACCATGCTGGTAAGATCAGTATTCGTATGGATTTGTACGTGAGTTCCATTATACTCCATTGTGCATATCGTATACTATTCTATATTTTCTGCTGTCGTGTTAAGAGGAAGTAGAATCTGCCGTATTAAGCAGATAAATAAATGTTAAAACCTTGGTAAATAAATGTTAAGGTCACATCGTACAAAATGTGTTTCATTCAAATTAAATTGAATCGCGCATGCTTAGCTAGTCTTTGTACATTAAATTATTCTTAGGAGTATGTGTTTCCCCCGTCCTCAATAACAAGCTATATTGAAACAAAATTTAATGTCATTAATATTATATTTATATTCCTGAGTGTGCATTCAGTACATCACAGATCACCAGTTTTAGGATGAGTCATTAAGAACATACAAAACGTGTGTTGATAACATGGTAATAAGAAATTCAGATCATACCCTAACTTCCATGCAAAATCTGACAGCCGTATTGAAAATTATGTTTTTGTGTACACACATAAAGGTTTTATTCAGATTTTTTTTTGCGGAGGGAGATCTTAATTATAAGGTTTTACATTTCTCAAGATTCTTGGACTATTCCTACTCTTTCTCCTGTAGCACGAATTCAGAAAAGTAAAAGTGAATGTGTGTAATATTAATGGGAAACACTCTATCGTTACGGAAGGTTTTTCAAACAGTTGAATACATTACCCCGCTAATTATCACGATAAAACATTTTCTTTGGATCATTTCTTCCCAATATCCGTATTATTTTTGTTCAGTAAATGCAATTAATAAACGATAATTAGAATCGGAATAATTAATAAAGTTTATAAAATAAACATACAAGACTTTCTCCAGTATTTCATTTCAGAGCACAAAATGTTTAATAACTGTTCAATAAATATGCTAAAATCCGTAATCTAGTGATATGGTATAATACTATTATTATTAATAAGCCCGACCATACATCTCATGTAATAAATGCAGATTTCTGATGCATATTAACGCAATTTCCACCCATTTGGTCCCAGACGGCAGCGACATCGTCGGTGACGTTAAGTACTTCAGCTGTACACACTCTCTGAGAGCGAGGTCTCGCACACGCCTATTAGCACAACGGCGGCGTATAGCGGCTCTTAACTGCATGCAGATCCCTTCTATTAGAGCAACAGTGCTTCTAACATGCGTGCTATCTGCATAATCTATAAGGACCTGAATGAAGTTCTTTGGCGAAGGGAGACGCTCCAATCACAGAGGAGTTTTATCGTTGCGACGTCAGGCAGCGGTGGATGGATTATGGTGAAAGCATAGGAGTACACCGAATTACGATTGGGAAAATGGCGTCTGGATACAAAAGATTGTTTGTGATCCGTAGAGATCGTAGTCGTATATTCCCTGTGATGCGATCAAGGTACGGTTCGTTCTATTTTACGACTCTATATCTTCCTTCTTGATGCTCTTGTTATGTATATAAGTAACATATTAATTGGAGTGATTCTTCCATTTTTACCTCAATAGAAGGGAAGTTATTGCAATGGTTGATAAATCTGGAGGTATTAACGGATTTGAATAAACCTGGATGTATTTACGGAACGGTAGTTTGAGATAACAGAAAAGATGATTTCATTTGATTTCACAAAACGAAATTTTATTTTCGACCTTACTTCTTTCAATTTTCTTCCAAGCTTATATAAAAGTACATTTTCCCGAAGCTTTCAAATGTGCTTACTAATGCTTTTTCATTTCTTCTTAAAATTAGATCACTATTGTTTTTTAAGTGGGTTTCAAAATCAACGGAGAATATTTTATTTTATTTTATTTTATTTCTAAAACACTTTTGAGTGATCGTAAGCCTTAGATTGGTCACGGAAACAAAATTACATTACAAGTTGCACTCGGGAGAAAATATCAGGTTATAATAAACGCAAAATAAAGAAAAATACATGTTTCTTGGTATAAATACAATATGCTGGTATTACATAACTAAATATATTTATAAAAACTTAAAAAATATAACTAGGATTAAATGCAACCAGTCATGGATAAATTTATTATGATCAATTTACTATCAAAAGCGAAAGATCTTGTTCCCCCAGCCTGGACAAAATATCTATCACCTGGAAGAAAGTTCCCTGGCGCGACTAATTGAAGGTTAATAACTTTCCCAAATGTACTCAAATCAATGGAATGATTTAATACAAGAAAGAGTAGAATAGGCTCGTGGTGTTGACTTACGCATTATTGAAATCTATAAAATTTAAATCGTAGCATAGGCAAAAAAATTAAAGAATCAAAAATATTGCTTGATACAGACAAATTATGTCCTTTTTTAATTAATAGAATTATTTGTAAAAATACAATACGGGAAAAACTAGAAAAATTGCCATTAATCAAAAGGATTCATTGATCTGACCATTTTTCGCGCTAAACATTTGCCAATTATTGTTTTGGTTAGCTCTTACAAGTTCATAATTATTGAGAAGAAACCATAGTTAACGAACAAATGTTTCCTATTTAGACAAATTCTCTTATCTACTACGTACTATTTCAGAGTTTCAAAACAAATATACATAATTCATACAGCACTTAAAGAAATACAATAAAAGATTATTAAACATATTATTAAAAGATTTTGAAATGTATCATTAAATAGCAAAATTAATTTACATTCGAATAATTGTTTTGTAAAAACTTTTCTTATTGCATCGGTTTCCACAACGAAGTGAAGGTGAATAATTACCTTACACTTTAAAAGTGTAATGAAAATAAATATGATAAAATAATTTTAAAAATCATTTACTTGGTATGAATACTTATAAGCCAACAAGCTTTTGTACAGAGCAAAATGTGTTTAATCATGCAGCAAAATTCAAAGTAAAGATGAAATATGAACTGGAAAGTATGTGTAGTGCCGAGGTACAAGTAAATAAGTGAAACTCATAAAATGAAAGATTAAATATGGAATGACATTTTGTGAATTAGTTTGTGTTGCATTAATGTCTCAGTTTGTATTATGATTGTGTTTTTACAAAACGAGTTTCATTTTCTACGAACATACCATGCATTCTATAATACGGACAATAACGGATAAGGGAGAATGATAAACTTAATTAACCTTTCTTTGATCAAGCAAAGTAGCTAAATTACAAATCAGTTATCCCCACATTGAATTTAGTTTCTATTCCTTTGAAAGCTATATAATAAATTGCAGAACCATTTTGTTTTGTTTTTTAGATGGAAAATGTACAGAGTTCAAAGAGTAATTTAATTTTTAATGTCAGGAACGCTCTTGTTAATACGCGCTATATCATTGGTTTATTTTATACTATAATACAGAGTGATTCAAAAGTCCGGTCATATACTTCTAAATAGCAAACATTAATTAGAAAATAAAATAAAAATGATAAATCAGTTTTCGGGTACTCTAGACACAAAAAGGCATGATGGCTTTGTTAAATGATTTGCGTCACTGTTATTCAACCACTAAGAATCTTAATAAACATTATTATCGTAAACTCAGTACTGTGATCACATACAACTTTGTATTGACGGAAGAAACACTCAAAGAGTAATTACTATTCTGTTTTTTACATTTACGGAATATAGTGAAGAGGATATGATGTGGGTTTGATATTAAACGACCATAACTGTTACAACGGAGTTGCAGATCTATACCACTCACGCATTGTGAGGTAACAATAAATTTTTAATATCCTGTAAGAAACGGTAAATATTGACGGTGAGCCATTCTGTGGTAGACCGAAGATGGCAACAGGTGAGAATCCTACAACCAGTTTTCGGAATTATCCACTCACGTAGCAACTTTTTCGTAGCATTTCGGTCATATTCGTTGGTTGGTCGGAGTCCATGACTCAACAGCTGTGCTACTCTATTATCAATATTGCGAACATGCTCTCGTTTTTCGTAGTTCTATATCTCACTATTTACAAGATATTGATTCAATCATCTCTCTTTGAATGTTACATTTCGCCACCGTTACGTACATATTAGAACAAAGTAGCCACTGAGTAAGGAAACCAATTACTAGAAAAATAAAGTAACTCATACAAAATGTGACATCGAGTATGAGTGCGTATTACGCATGACTAGGTACACCGTGAGAAAAAAAAATATTTACAAAAATTTACCTAGAAATAAGGTATCATTGTCAAACTGTTCCGCAACGCTCTGAAGGTGCCCAAGGGGTTCACAGAGGGTAGATCTCAATTACTAGGTCTCGGTATTAAGAGTAGGAGATGTGGCCAACATATCGCGGATCGAACCATGGACATCCTGCCAGCGACTCATCGCTCTACCCACTGAGTCACTCTGACTCCAGAAATAAGATATAGGGATGGTATAATATACATAAATATATTGAGTTGCATTTACTTTATCATACGTAGATGAACAAGACCCACTTACGAGCAAACGCCAATCTTCATTAACAATAACTGTATTTTTTTTCTTGGACTTTAGAGAGACAACTATCAAAAATTACGTGTAGTGGACGATAATATTTAATAAAACTTTAATCTAATCGATCATGTTGGAATCTCTGATGAAAATATTCCCGTGACCATCACGAAACTGGGAAAGTGTTATATTTGTATTACATAAATCAATTTGAGTACTTATATTACGTATATGACATCCAGTTTTAATAAGAGTAATTTTAGATCAATAATGACTTAGGTAGATGTCATGGTCTGTTTTCTTTTATGATTTATTTTCGTCGGTGTAATTTCAATCTCTGTGTGAAATGAACAAGATCAACCATGAAGAGTGGGTTCTCTGGTATGTAATTAGTGGGATGCTACCCAGTCAGTTCATAATTTTCCCCAGCTCAGATACCTCGGATGACATATAACTGTTATTAATATTTATGTAGAAGTATCAACAAATCTTGCAAAAGAAGTGTTTGAAATATCACAGTATTAAATTAAATCGAATAACTCCCCGGACAATAACAGATGAATTCCCCTTTATGTTCACTGGTTGATATATTCCAAACTGCTGCTTTGATAATTAGCTCATTCATAGCGGTGATGTATTGAATATTAAAGAGAAAAATGGATTTAATAGCTCTTTTAGAAATTTTTATGCACAAAAGGAAGAAAAAACATATTTTCAGGTATTACAACCTACAGAACAAACATCTATTTTTCATTACAATTTTCATTATTAGTCATTGAAGGAAAAGATATTGTTCAGCAAAAGAAAAGGTCAGTTATGCCCAAATTGTGTAGTTTAAAGCATGATAATGCTCGCTAAGAGAGCGAAAAGGTTTTTGTCTATTAAAATATCGACAGAGTAGACAACACCATTTTTAATTTAATTATATCTTGAGCATCCTGTGTCAACATCTCATTCTATAATATAAAATCATTCTATAATATAAAATAATTCACTGAAAGAAAATAACTTTTCTACACATTTATTTGTGAGGGGATGTTCTCAACCATTATAATAATACGAGAACGATTCTTGCATATATGATATTTTATTTACTTCAACTACGCCGAAGTTTCAACAACCCACTTTGCCGCATAATGATCTAAAATATGTTCTAGTAAATGGATTATCAATTAGGTTGTTATGCACATATTTTTTTATTCTTAGGTATTGTTCCCCATGTGAGGTAAGGGTTTTGTAGTTGTGTTTCTACCAATTATGGGACATCCTACATTTCGGTTAATATTTTTGAAGCCCTAAAAAGGACAATTTATGTTTTTGAAACATTGGCGTAGTTGAAGTAAATAAATTTACCCATACGAAAGAATCGTTTGCATAAATACTAATTTCAACTAGTTTCATATTCTAGTTCCTAATTCGTACTTTTCTCGCTCCTTCTTCTAAATGCAGCTTATTTTATAACCATATTTTACGGTCCTTTACAGTCTCTCACGTCTTTTGTCACAACCAATCAAAGATTATTAAAAAATTTCCTACCTCCTCGCACATTGTAATCATGGCCTAACATCAATTCCCTTTATCTCATGTACCATCTGTCTTTCTAAATTTCACTCCTCTTTCTACCCTTCTCCAGTTTGTTCCTTCTAATCACTATCATTGACGCTAACAGTAACCCACTGTGCCGTACCATTAACCGGGCATAAGATTACAGGGCCCCTAAAAATGAATGGAATAATGGTGTCAGGGGAACGGATTCGTCCCCCATTGCCTCATTTCGTAAAAGCATTTCATAAACCCTCAGATGGTGATGCATACATGGTGACAATCACCACTTGTGACGCAAAAGTACAAGAGGGTGTGGTGTGTTTTATGAACCAGACAAGTTAATTTTATTTTTATTGTAGTATATGTAAATGGGAAATTTAACGTGCTATTGGAGCATATCTAGATGGAAGGATAGGAGGTAGGAGTGGGGTGGTAGGCCTATGGGATTAGCTGGTGGACCGTATAGTAGGAGTTATTAGTAATAGTTAGAGTTATTAATACTAAGAGGAGGTGGATAGAGGAAGGGGGGTTCACTTTCACAATAGTCCCAGCTATATAAACTGGCTCATTAATGTAAAAAGATACAAATACTTTCTGGCCCCAGGAATTTAACTCGGGATGACTCGGTGATGAGCTAGAACGCTAACACCTAATACACGGAGGGACCTAACGCTCGTTAATTGAAATAGAAGTAAAATTATAACTCTGAAATGCTAACCATTCACAACATCTAGGGTTTTCTTTTTTCCTTTTTAATGTTTGTAGAAAAAATAAATTTATCTACAATAATGTAGTTTGATTGTTTATAATAAAATTTCATAATTAATGTAGCATATACCTTTTTCTTTAGTAAATATTGTTCTCCAAATGTATAATGTAAATCTAGATGCTATATGAATAAATATTTATTGAAAATATGCTTTGGATATGTATTATACCCGTTTCCTACTCAATATTTTTATTAAAATAAAGTTTTAATACTTGGGGTATTATTACGAACTCGTGAATTTCTTTTAGTATCATTGTTTTCTATAAAATAAATTATTTGCTTTTAAATTCAATATAAAATTTTTTTGCACATGTTTATTCAAATTTTTAAGAACTTTTCTAAATTCCTCGTAAAATATATCATTAAACACTTTCATTTACACATGAAGAAACTAAAATATCGAAACTTAAAGAGTACAAGAATAGAAATTATTTTATAAAAACTTTGTCGTCTCGTCGGCAGATGAACTTTGTCTTAAACTGCCCTGACACGTTGCCATGTATGTTGTAATGCTACGTTGCCGAATTGACAATTGCTCAGCGTATGTTTTAAGATTTTCCTAAGCAATGTGACAGCATGAAGTAAGGTTTCGTTCATTACAGCTCCCAAACAGATATTACGAGCTGAATTGTGCTATAAACCATTTTCAAAAATCAGTTCACAAGTGTCACTGGGATTCGAACCCACTTTGTGGTGACAGAACAATCATAGCAGTGCTTTACTTTTCTCAGCCAATTACACTTTAGCTGGAGGAGGTAAAATGTCTGTTGAAAAATTCGAACAAATAAATAGCCACTCAAGTCTGCGTGTTTATGTCGGTTTGACAATGAATGACATATTTTAGACAAACGTCTATATTTATTTAATTCCTTTCATATATATGAAAAACTTAAGAGAATCGCAAATTATGTGAAATTACTTTCGACAATACACATCACTTGTAGGCAATGAGATTTGATTTCTTTACTTCACTTTATAAATATAAGAAATTGTAGGAATATAAGTAATTTGTGATTCGAATTATACCAATTCCATACGATATCTTGCAATTATATTCAAATTCTGTTAAGAACTATACTTTATCACAGTATTAAGCAAACGTTCTTTACAGAAACTCTAATATCTTTTACATTTCCTATGAAGACCTTGCGAGACAACGAATCTCGAGATGGAAAAGTTTATTGAAGTCAAGAATATACAGAATATTTTTGTTATAGAAGTCCAAAATGTGTATAATAAAAAAATACAAAATATTTCTTTAATAGCGGTGTAATGAAACATTTTATCTCGTTACGATTTATCCGCCGTACGATGTCTTCCAAATATGGGAACCGTTTCAAATAGACCTACGATTGGTCGAACGAAACTTCACCACTCGAAGGGGAAGAAGGAGGAGAGAGGCGTTGCAAACTTAACAAATCCAAAACTGGTCAGAGCGTGGGACTTAGAAAAATGAATGGGCCCTTTTTTGTTATCAATAGTGTACATCATTGCGTGAAAGTGAATTCGTCTCATCAGCACAATTAATTCGTCCTTTTTTATGACAACGACGTTTCACTTTTTATTAATAGTACAAGAAATGAAATGTTTGTTATATAAAATCACGATCAATATGTACTTTTATCGATATACAAATTCGGTGGAGAGAACCTCTTTTCAAGAGCTACATATAAAATAGCTGTATTAGGTAAGTCAAGTCCTATTACACTCCCCCAAGGTCGGAATATTTTAAGAATCGAATTAAAATTTATCAGAGGATGGAGTCTCTTCATGTTTTGTTTTGTTTTTGAAAATACGAGAGTCAAAATTTATTTGTCACGTCCATAACATTTTTTGAAGTGCATAATACGTTGAGAACCGTATGAAAATTGAAGGTGTTTTTTACGAGGATAACGCGGCTAAACATTTCAAGTCTCATTTTCGAATAATATGGAAAGATTATTGAAGGATTATCGGAATAAATATTGGACTGTCCTGATCGCAAAGACGCGATGTATGTGTGTGTTACACGTCGGTCAATTTCAGTGTAAACACTATAATTTATTCCAGTACCTCTAATTTGTCACCGAGCTTCTTGATCTCACCTTTAACCAATTAGTGGCCCAGAAAACGTGTGAACATTCCCTCTTGTTAGTTCACTTACATCGTGATTGCCCGAGAACGGTCGGCATTTGAGAACGAGTCCGTAGATCAAAATAGAAATTTTTAATTTGTTTTCCTTTTCACTTCGTAATACAGAAGATATTTGTAACACGTATACTTTGATACTAATCTTGTTAAACAGCGTGAAATCCCGAAACACCACTATCAATCAAACTCTAGCAAAAACATCGCGCAATATTTCAAATATTCTTATAAAAATTATTTTTCAAAAATCATCAATTTTACAACTAAAATATAATTATCTTTGAAGGAATTTTGACTAAATTCAGTGTTTGATAACAGAAAAGTTCACTTCAAGGTACAAATAAAGTACTATCTACCCTCGTTCCCAACATTATGTGGTGACAATCTAGTAATGCCACGAGAAACAGAAACGTCTTACTTTCAATGAAAAAGTAAATAGAACATAGTATAATAAAAAACACGTAATTGTGAAATATTATTGATTACTATGAATAATGTTTCTAAAACTTTCAATGAAAGGCGAAAAGAAAACAAAATGTGAAATAAAATAAAGCTAATAAACTAAACCCGAATACATTATTTACATTTTTATTAATAAATACTAGCCCTATAGTCCAAATCGCTATTTTAACATAAATATACTGTGTGAGTTGTAATTATTACACCTCGCATTCCATAATCTGAAGAAAAGTAAATTATCCACTACTTTTGACATTAATTAGAAAATATTCAAATTTATGTTGAATGTGTAGTTAACAAAATGACCACGCATCTTACGCTAACATCTTTCCCGAAAATACGTAAGACTCACAAGGCATGTATGAAAGAAGAGTGTGTAATTTACAACCACATTCATGCACAGGTAAAAAGTAATTTTCACAGAAAGAAATAACGGAGGTATTCGTAGAGCACTCTCGTGGCAAATGCTAAAACCTTTGCGAAATGGCTACATGAAGAATTACCACTAAGCAAACAACAGACTGAGCGCACTGTTATGTTACCTCTTAAAATTTTCATGACCTGTATCTTGCGCGGTGTTCTTAGACGTGAAATATGTGGATCTAGAAAGAGATTCTGAGAGCAGTAGTATTACAATCTTCTGTAGCTCGCGCATGATAAAAGAAAAATTCGTCTTATATTTTCAGGGGAGAACAAGAATTGCTGCATCATATTGAGAGGATCGTGGAGAAAGGCACTTTATAATTATTTGTTTACTCATATACTCGCATAACACCACACCATAAGGTATCTACTTTCTCCGACTTGGTAACCATCTTGGATATGCCACAAGACTTCGATACCTCAAATATATTAAATTACACTCTCATATATGAAAAAATGGAAAGATGGAGCTAATGAAGAACTGGATAAGCATTTGCCCATTTTATCTCGAATAGATTTAACGCAAAAAAATATTTTCTCATTGCCTGATGAATATTACACGTTTAGATTGCACTTGGCTGCATACAGTGCGGAGTAAGTAATATATTTGTAAATATATCACAAATGTTAAAATTTATAACGACAATTTCACTCGTAAAATGGAATATGTTAATTGTTTATTACTAGCTAAATCATTTAACCAAATATCAAAATTTGAAGATTTTTTAGATTAAATGATATATGTTAATGGTCTCAATTTTTAAGAACTTGATAGAAGATAACTAAATTGCGAACAAAAATTATTTTACTGGTTATGAAAAAAACACTTTAACACAGATGACTTCTACTAACTGAAACACGATTTTCTAAACAATTTTGTTATTTCCTTGAATATCAACAAACATTTTGTCAATATATGTACTATATATGATTTTACATGGATTTTATTTCTAGAGAATGTATAATCTTTATTTCTAGATAATGCATAATCTTTATTTCTAGATAATGTATAATCTTTATTTCTAGATAATGTATAATCTCTATTTCTAGAGAATGTATAATCTTTATTTCTAGATAATGCATAATCCTTATTTCTAGAGAATGTATAATCTTTATTTCTAGAGAATGTATAATCTTTATTTCTAGAGAATGTATAATCATTATTTCTAGAGAATATATAATCCTTATTTCTAGAGAATGTATAATCTTTATTTCTAGAGAATGTATAATCCTTATTTCTAGATAATGTATTAGTAAATAAGAGAGTTATTTTAGTTATTGATCACCTTTGCGAACGTCAAAAATGAAACAATATTCTCGACAAACTCGCCCAAAAGGTCATAGCGGTTGTGAAAAAAAAATTGGAAAAAATTATTCTGTACTCCAAAGACTATATAGAAACCACTCTGCTGGTTAAATTTATATTCATTGACGTCGTATTTAATTCTGTGATGACAGATAACGAAAAATTTGTATCATGCCATGTTGATTATTTTACGTATAATATTACACATCGTGTTTAATTACGTATCATGTCGATACATTGACAAGCGGAAGAAAAAATAATGTCATAAGAAATATATTTTTAAATATAATATTTACGATAAAACTATTTTTTTGCTTTGATCTACATACCATAAATGAAAAAGAAAAAATATTTGTTTACAATATTTGTTTTATTATGTGAGTGATTTTCAAGTATGTACATATGTAAAATTTGTTAAGTACATATTGATATAAATAAGTACACCAATTTAAATTTACATAGGTAAATATTATTATTTGTAGTAACAATTATTTTTTTATCCTGAATTTAAACAATATTGTTAAAATGGTTTTCCTAAGTAGTTACGAAAATGCCAAACATATACCAATATATGTATGAAAGATTTTTTGTATATAATATGTAAAATTATAAAGCATTTCATCGCCTAAATATTTTAAAATTAAGAAATTGCAGAAAATACAAATAAAGTTTTAGTGTTTTTACGATGTAAGAAGAATTTTCCGAAAGACTTGTGGAACCCTTGAAAAATTTTCTTTGTTCTACATCTAATAAATTATTTTAATATGATCTAATAATTTTTCAGCAACTTTGCGAGATGTAGGTTGAAAGGTCAACTTCTGTCTCAAGAATTGACGACTAACCGTGGTCTTGACTTACACATCTGGGGTGAAAATGTCGTATTTCTATTACCAAGAAAAAACGCAGTATTTTTTAATGCCTGAGAGAGTGCTAGATGTGTCGACTATGTCGTGATAACCCACAATAAAGCATGTGGGGAGGGGGGTGGTGATTGCCTTTCACATTGTAAAATTATCCAAGTGAGCTTAGTTCGGAAGTTTATCTGATTATCCCCCTTTCTATTTACTTATCAGTAAAGGACGAGATTTCGAATATTATTATATATACGTACACCGGATATTATTACACTTTGGATACTAGGAAAAAGTGAGAATTTTTTCCTAATTTACTATGGAAACAAATTTAACAACGAGAGCATCTAATGACCTAAACACAATGAGTATTTATTTTTGTCTAATTTAGATTTACTTCCTATCCAGTTCTAAGAGGTATAAAACATCCATTCGGTAAACGATCTTAGAAGATGAAACTTTTATATTGTAAATGGCAGAAACAATCATCAATTTGTCAGTAAAATGCAAACGCAAAATTATAATAATAACCTATTAAATTATGATTGGTCTTAGAATAATGGATGACAAGTTTCTCAACAAATGGTAATGAATCATTAGATTAGAATAATCATGAAACACCCAAATGTTAAAGAAGTTAGTGAAGAAGAAAAACTGGAAATCATCGGTAAAATTCAGCGTAATCTTAAGTCACATATTTCCTATACATGGATAGAGTACGGTATATTTGAATGAATAAGAAGTTGCAATTCTCTAGAAACCAACTTCACAAATATTTAGTTCCCCTTAACAGGTTTATTTTCAGACCAATTACTTTTTTACTATTATTTGCTACAGACATCAGTAAGTAATAATACACTGATGTAACTACTGAAATAAATCTTGATGGGAAAGAAATTGCTCTCGATATTAAGATGACTTAAAAAAGTGACATTTCCACGTAGTAAAAATACAACGTCTTCGAAACATTAATGCCTTTATAATATGACATAGGTAGTATGAAATATCTTGTCTTAATCAAATTAATATCATTAGTATCCAAAACACCAGATGCTACACAGGTCGTTAAACTTTTGTCAATAGTCGAAAATACTTGTTAACAGACACATATTCTTGTCAAAAAATAACTAAATGTTTCTATTTTTCTTCCCACTTCTTCCAAGGTGGGCTAAAACCCAAAAGAACGGGCCAAGTCAAATATTTTCCAAAACTATATATATTTGACTATTTTTCATTTGGCTTCATATGTTTGATTCTTTTTTTATAACTGATATAAAAGAGGAAGAAGTCTCATGAAGAATACTTCAAATATAAAAATTGAAAATCATACCGATAATAATTCAAAATGAACGTACATTTCTCTACAATATATCGAAAATATATTTTCGATATATATCTCGATATATATCTCATGAACGGATAAAGATATCGAAATTCGGTTTTCTTGAAGATATAGGTAACAAGGGGCTATTCATTTGTCGTATTCAAATGATTTTTACCATTTTGGCTTAAGATTTAAGCATTGACTCTTTCTTCCAAACAGATGTCACTTATACAGATGTGAGAGTTATTGAACCTTTTTGTAAATAGTGATGCTGTTTTTTGCATTCAAGTCACATAAAACAAAATAATTTTTCAACTCAAGCCGACGTTCCGACCTTTATGTTGGTTATCATCAGGTTTGAATCATCAGATCATCTTCATTTGAAACATTTAGCTGGTATTATGTAGTTGTCTGCGTTAATGTGGAACATGTACTATTTTTGGGTTTAGAATGGGAAGACGGTTGTGATGATGACCTGAGTCAAAACGTCAGAAGGAGTTCAAACATTGTTTAAAAATTATTTGACCAGAATTCAGAAACAACGTTCCTATTAAGTAATTTATTCAGTCTTGCTTCAAAGTCCAAGACGAGACAATTACAAATATATAACTGTTTTGGAATTTGAATATAATTTATTGAATTAGAAGTTAATTGAATTAAAGCTGTGTTACACCGTACCGTCATTATTTAAATATTTTGGGTTGACCATAAAACAATTAACACATCATAAAAGCATCGCAATATCTCGCTGGGAGACTTCAAGGGAGAAAATTCGCTCTGGTATTATTTAAATTCAATAAATGAATAGAGAAGCACTGAAAAATGCATAAAGTCAATAAAATAGTCGATTTTTCTGTAGTTAGAAAAGCATAGTAAAGAATGAATGGAGTTTTAGGGTCATCATACGCCGGTAGATGAACAATTCCAAATTAATAACAAAAAAAGTCTAGACTTAGGGCATCAAATTTTGAAGGTAAGATTCAAATAAGAAAAACTGTTAACTGATGTTCGATTAAAAGATATGTAGAAGCAAAAAATATATTACTAAAATACCATTTTTTCTTTCATGAACATTTTATTACGTAGCAAGGTTCACGCCACCAAGTCTCTGCTCGCCCACTCAACTTATGACTAAATGAATTGGAGAAAGTAATAGGGAAGAAGAGATGTTAGATTGCCGGGGAATGGGAGATACCGAACAGATATTTGCCTGGAGTAGGTGAAGAAAATCCCTACTGAAATACTCGCTCAGTTTGGTCGAGTGGTGATTGGAACTCGCGCATTTCCCTTCAGCTACCAGTAGGGAGCGAATACACTATCACTAAGCCAGGGCTATCGGTTAGAATAATTTACGAGAAACTCTGGAATGTTAAAATAACACGTATCAGATACTGAAAACATATAAAAGTTTAAATAATCTCCTTCGATATGCCATAATCATTACAATAAAATGGCAAGCACCTCTTTTTTGACCTACCTTTATAGTGTTCAATATATTCAAATTATTAAAAAAATATTTTTTCCACGGTGTATCCCGTGTCTTAAATGAGTGTACATTCACAATTTTTATTTTACTCGGAGCACTATACCACGTTAAATGAAGTCGGAATGAGCTTTCCATAAATTGGCTTCTATTCCCAATGCATTAGAAGTCAATTCTCAAGTTTGGTTTCGATACATTAATTCGTTCGTGAGTTATCTGGGGAACAAAATTCTTAACACACAAAAAAAACATTGGACATCGTCGCCTAAATTTGAAAATAGACGATCCTCGAGGCAATTCGTAAAGATCCGAATAGATCTCAATTTTTTTCCCGACGATTACAATACTTTCCATATACATTCTGCATAATTGGAAAGAAAAATAGAAAATTATCCCGGAATTACTCGATGTGTATTGTTCTTTTGTTCGCGGGTGCTGAAGGTTCAAAGTTTATCCTTTCAAAAATTCAAATTTTCTTTTAGTAAAATTTAGTGTGGATAATATTACATCAATGTTATTAGATTGTATATCTAAAGATTTATACTCATTTGAAGAATGAGTAGTTAATCAACGCTAGTAGCGAATGAGTAGCTAATCAAGTAGAACTCTAGTTAATCCACGCTCTCGTGAACAACCGTACGAGCAAAGAAAGACCCAAAACATTGAGACACACTAGAGGACCTTCAAAAGACTTAAACGGAGCTTAGTAAACAGGAAATGATGTCTGAAGTAAAGAAGAATTACAAAGAAAGTAATTTCCCTTACACCTGAAGAAGAGTAAACAAGAGTCGAAGGAAGTAAGTGCCTTTAATTCCACAGAGACATTTCTGACTGCTGAGGAGCTACTGCTGGTGCCGCCACCACGACTGCACTGCAGCGCGCGACGGGAAGCCTTGCATCTGATAAGTACGCTCCCGGCGAAGTGGCTGCGGAATGAATGGCCAGGAGATGAAGATGGAGAAAGGAACAATCGCAAAGAGAGAAAGAGGAGGACGGGAAGCGAAAGCTTTATTAAAGTAAACCACTGAGGAGAATAATTAATTTTACATTGCCTAAGCAAATTATCCTGAATTATTCCGATCCTGTTATACCTTTTGTTCCTCTTGAGGTGAGGATGGTGTAGCTTCCTCTTTAGGTCAGAATATTTGTAGCTTTTCACATTAATGTCCCAGTTCATGTAGCTATGACTACTGAATAGCAAACCTTCCTTCCTCTATCCAGCTCCTCCTAGTATCAATAACTAACCATTTCTAATGACTTCTACTAACCCCTTCATGTCGGCCAAGTTGTTGGTAAACCTAGCTAAGCGGTCCACCTACTAACAATGACCTACCACCCAACTCCTACTCCTATCGTTCCATGTAGATAAGCTACAATAGCACACTACATTTTTCCATTTACAAATACAACATTATAAAATTGCTCCCGAAGTGTTACATAGCTTATGTATATCCTAATAACTAATAACTAAATCTCACGATGGAGAAGATTTTTGTGTGTGTGTGTGTGTGTGTGTGTGTGGGAGGGGGTAGGGTTCGTGACACGGTGAAATGTGAAGAAGTGTGAAGACTGAGAAATACCTTCATCTTGTTCTTTCGCTTCATTCTCTAATAATACAATTCTAGTGCGCATTATCTCTACGATTATTTTAAGGCGTATACTAGTTTCGCATTACCAGAAATCCTCATGTTTCGACATCTTGAATGACAAAGAATCGAAAGATGGAATAGATAAAATTTAAATTGAAATATTTTTGCTCATCTCTCAAACTGCCGATCAAAATATTGTTTTCTTTTCACGGCTGTACTTAAAGTCAATACACAAAACATACTTATAAGTATTGGAGCAAAACCATCGAACATAACTTCTCATATACTGCTCAAAGCCTTCTATATTATTTGCAAAAATAACTTAAGAAAGAAAAAAATATTTGTACAAATTCATAAACCTATATAAACATTTCCTTGTAAATAAATAATATAAAACTGATTAAAGAAATAATTTAGATAAATAATATTTTCAAATGATTAGATGAATATAAATATCAAATTTCAAACATATCCATAAAAACCTTGGAAACAATGAACGACGTTTTAAAATATACATTTTATTAGAGAGAACGCGTGGATTTTAAGCGGTCTTAATATTTAAATCATTTATAATTGTAATTATAAAAAATTTCTTAAATAATTCTTCGAAAGGTTTAGCGATATTCCAGTCTTATAAACAGTGTAACGAAAATTTAAATCCAGCTTAAGCTGAAGATCGTGCTATTTTGTACATGGAGTGGGAATTCCGTTTTTCTATAATGTTTTTCAGTATTATAGTGTTCTCTTGAAATGAAGTAGTACGGATAGTGGTAAACTAAATGAGGTAATAAGGCAGAAATACATGATTTTCATGCGTTTGTTCCAAAATTTCAAGCGATATACCGCATAAGTAAATTTAATACATAATCACAAGTAAATAACTAAACAAGTAGGAAATTTAGAGCAAAACATTTGGAGCGGTTTTTTGTGAAATTATCCAAAATATACTTTGATATTCACATGGAGTATCCTTTATAATCCTTTAAAAAATTCAAAGCACATGCATCGAGGACAAGAAGATACTACGCTAAATACGAAATATAAATAGACTCTTGTGAAATATGTGAAGTTTGAGTTGAATTGAGACTACTGTTTAGTCAGATGGATGTCACGCTTAAGGCCACTTTTTCAATGTCACGGTATCTTCGTCAAAATTCCACGAACGATTTTTTTTTCTTGCCCCTACAATACTCTTACTACATGTTTGAAGCAGTAGAAATAACTTTGACCATATATTTTCAAAACGAAAAAATACTCTATGGAAACGATCCTCTCTCTATATATTTAATTTGGGGAGTGAAAAATTGGAGGAAATTTTTTCAATAAATAACTTTTACTATTATGGATCTCCTGAAAACACGACATCGTAGACAAATATCATTTTCATCAGTTAAGTGTATTCAAAGAAGAAATTCGAAGTAGTATTATTTATAAGTAGTAATAATAATAAACATACACTTCTCTTCAATATTTAATTATTTTAAACCGTTACACATCACAAAACGTTTAAGTAATTTCACTGATGAAAACTTGCAAGGGAAGTGTATCACAATTCCTTCTAAACCGTTGTGTCACACAAGTAAAGGTGTAATCACGTTCGCAACGAAAGTGCAGAGGGAGTGAACTACGTAAGAAATAATTTAATATGAGTCAATCATTAAAATGATAAAAATTCGTATCTTAAAATATGGTAGTGTAACTACAATATAAAGAACTGTTTAGAAATTGTTCAATACATTATTAAATAAGTCCACTAGATCAGTATAAATTCACCTATTAATTTCATTAAAAAAATGATTATCACAAATTTTAAAGGGAACAATCGAACCAAATGGAATCAAACACACATGGTTTGAGTATAAGATAATAATAATCTTGGTTTTGAATGGCAGAGGTATCAAATGGTAGAAAGTGAGTATGAGCAAATTAGAATCAAAGAATCATAAGAGTTTTGAGTTTGAATATGCGTATTCTACGAAATACCTCAAAGAATTTCTTATTCGATTTAAAATATATTGAGTTTTTCTTCTCATGCATCACGGACCCATCCCGGAGGAGAGAATTAGACAAAACCGTGTCGTTTTAATAAATAGATTTTAAAAAGTGTCTGTAACACGATCCAGATCGGAGGATGAGTTTGACTATGGCAAAACATCCCTTAATATTAAGGTAAGCAAACACAAATTATTTTCAATACTATGCAAATAACGTTATTTAAAATTCAAGACTGATTCTTCACGGAATTCCAAAATGGAATCGAAAATATGCAATATAACAATAGATTTGAGGTTATGATGTAATGGGAAAAAATATAATTTAAGAAAATCGTCCATAAAATGTAAGGAAGGGTCATGTTTGAGGTGTGGGTGGATTCACCCGTAACGCAGGTGTGTAAAGACTTTTCATATTATTTACAAACGAGAACGAACTGATAAATTTAAGCAGATTATATTTTCTGTTCTCGAGTTTGTACGTACTTTTAAAGAGCTCTCTAAAGAAAATAATACATCTCCAGAGCTTTAAGCATTTTCCAACAAAATCAGAATCATTAATTTATTATTACAAGCAAACAAGATTTATTTACTTATTTCGAGAACCTGTTTCCATGAATTGACATATTAAGAGACTTCCCCCACCTCCTGCCACATTTCTCCGAAGGTAACCATTCCTTTACACACATATAGTTTTTTTCAGAAAGATGTTTGTGATTGCCAGAGGCAACAACTCGCAATTAGTGAGTCTTGATGACTCGATGTGGAGCAGTGCAGATAAGCTCATTAATTGCTGACAAGTATGAAGACTTCACTGCTTCAGTAAAACAAACGTTGAAGCATTTCATAAGAGATCAAAGCGGTACGCGGAATCTTGGTGCGACAGCGTGTAATTGAGTGAGAAAATGATCCGGAGATTGGTTGAATGAAGGTAGCACGGAATTTACGATCTTAATTTTGTTAATTTCCGTCCTTCAAACGGTGTTCAGATGTTGTGGTTTCATAATTAAATAATACGTCATCAACAATTTATTACGGTGGCTTTAATTGATGGTGAGTGACACGAGGAATTTCACACGAGAAAACTTTGCTTAATAAGAAGATAATCTCTCTGTATACAACCCCAAGGTACTACACTGATAGAAATAATCTAGTAAGTTTCACCAAGAATTCAAGCAACTATGCGACAAAACGTAGCCGTATCCACAGAAAGACAGATCTCATACGAAATAACACATGTACTGTTGAAAATTGCGTCTAGCCTAAAAATGGTACTACGTAAGAACTGTTCAAACTCAACAGGAATAAATATAAATAAATTTATTGTCAAAAAACAGTACAAACAGCGTATGACCACGTGTAGGGAAAAAAAACTAATTTACTCTCCGGAAGCAAGCAAGGGACCATCCCATCAATTCCGATCAAGGGCCCTAAGGCAAAGGCGGATTCAAAAATTTCAGCAAAAGTTCCTAGATAAGATAAAAAGTTGGCTGCAAGTTATAATACTAATAGAATGTCAATATGTTTGTAATTTTAAGCAAAAAAAAACTACATATACAAGTTATTATCGAACTATAGATTATTCTGAGTATAGTGTTTAAAAATCATAAGAATTGAAATAACACTAAATTCATGATTTATTGTTACAATAAAAACAATTTATTGTTACAATTTATTGTTACAATATTAATGATGTAGCAGTTCGCATGCACTAATTACTTGGAATATCTTGGTAAATTTTGCTCAACTCTTTAATGGGTAGTCGTCACCTGGGAAAATATATATATAAATGCTACAGAAATATTGGTTATATATATTTATATTAAAAAAAGGCTCATATCTTCCAGTTAATAGATAATAAAAAATAGAGAAAGAAACACACAAATGCCACTCACACATTAAACAAAACAATTTCGGCTTCCGCTTTCCTCAGTCACTTGGGAAAGTTAGATAAATCATGAAAAGTCACTTTGTGGAAGTTAGATAAATTAAAATTTTAACTCTCATAACTTAGCCATTAATCTAGCTAAGATTTACTTTCCTCAGTTATGAGGAACGACTCTTCTACACGTACTACTATTTGTAAATTATATCACAAAATCTCACTTTGTGGCATCATAGAATGTTTCGTACATTCAAACTACAATAAATATCGTTTCACTGCATTTGACTTTTTTTCATCATTTGACTCAAAGGAGCACACAATCTCAGTTTAATTTATTTTAATAATAATAAATTTGTCAAAAAACCTTTAGAAACTGCGTATGACCACGGGGAGGACAGTAAACTAATATACACTCCGGAAGCAAAGCAAGGGACCAACCCAGCAATTCCGATCAGGGACCATAAAGCATAGGGGGATTTAACCTTTTAGCACACTCCTAAGATAAGAATAAAAGTAATTCGATATATGTTGTAATATTAACAGAATACCAACAATTTTCTATTTAATAAAACACAATAATATTATTTCACATGTACGTATTATATAAACTATAGATTATTAGGAAAATATTGTTTATAAATTGTAACTATTAAAATAACTCTAAATTCGAGGTTTATTATTTCAATAGACGCTGCCCCTAGGCAACACCCTAGAGAGCCTGTATAAAAAATCAGCCATTACCCGTCTGTATATAAGACAATATTTATAGTAATTAATACGTTTTTATATTTTTAACGTCTATGCATTTCCAAGGAGAATAGAGCTGAAAAAGAGAGCATGACCCATAACCCAGAGATTCGTAAAACAAAACCACACTGGGCTAAAATACTTACATTAGACTATATTAATTTTAGCAATGAATAAAAGTTATTAGAGTATTAATTATTTGTAATAAATATTATTGAGTTTCTCAACTTCTTATAGCAACGATTATGTTACACTTGTTTCACTCAGCGTGGAGTAATATGAATTATTTGTCGATTAAACCTTCATTTCAAACTGCATTTTCACAAAAATATTATTAAATATTATTCCTTACATATACACGGAGTCTTGTGTAACAACTTTCACGGGCACATTAACTTGTTACAGTTAAAATACTTTACGTATAACTTCCGAACCATTTGAAACTAAATTATCCACCTTCGCAATCCTCAGTCACTGAAATAAGTTTCATTTTAAGACATCTTTACGAATATATAAATAACTAAATAAGAACCACTTCCAGGGCTAGGTCTAAATAAGTAACAGATATAATTGTTACAACTGAGGACCATTTGTATTATTGTAACCAATTAAACATTATTTAAATAATCATAAATGTTTTACATTAATTAAAGAAATCACGAAGGGATACAAAATTGTCAGTTTATTAAACTTCAATATCTCTAGGGACGGTTAATGCCAGTATCATGATGTATTATACAATTGCACTATCCAATGTTCCGTGGCAACATTAATGATGTTCTTTGTTGAAAACAGACTGCATTGCACGGTTTATTATCATCTTTTTATAAAGTTTTCTGATGATACACCGAGTCCTATGATTATTAAATACATCTCGTTAATCAAACTTATTTTAATTTATCAAAGATCGCAAGTTATTCTGGTCGAACAAAGCAAAGGAAGTACGAAAACATCACGATAAAATTTTACAATTCATTTCAATTGAATCGCTATAAAATATTACTGCAGTTAAATGTTGGGAAGGAGATAAGTGGTATTCAATGCTAACTTTTCTTTTGATAATCATCTTTTGATTTCCATGGAGATGTGCATTCGTAGTACATTGAATACCTTTTTCAAATACAGATAATATTTTGAGTTAAATGCGTCGACTTCATTCGTCTGTCATATCAACTAAAACAGCTCCAGAATAAAAAAAGGGAATTTCGTATTGAAACGTTCATTAAACGAAACGGAAGAAAAGCAGTGACATTTATCTTTCGTGTTTAGCTCATATCCAACTCCCTTTTACCTCCAGTTTTCATCTCCCATTACAATCCTTGGCGTAAACAGAAATTTACGAATCTCGGAAATTTCGCCCCCTCTCCGTAATGATTTTTCCCTGCATTGCCTTTTCGAATAGTGGAAAGGACTAAGTGTACGGGAGAAAAAATGTCGCGGACGATCGCGCGGCAGCAGAGATAAAAAAGGACGGTGATTCACGAAGAGTGAGAGGATTTTTTAATAAAATAATTTAGCCCAAAATCCGAGCAACACAGAGCGAGGCAGCCGCGGCTACAGACGCCCATCAATAAGCAGATAGTAACGACTGCAGCGCAGAGTACGAGCAGCGGCGCGGAAAGGAAGCTCGTTTGTCATGGAAGGCGGTTGCCGGCGAGCGACGCTGGACGACCGTGGACGAATGTGTTAGAACAACATAGCAAGCCTAGTTCTAACAAAACATTTCACGGTTGCTGTTCTGAAACCTAGAAAAATGCTAGGAAATAGAAATGGGGTTAAAGCGATCACAGATATTCTACATTTATATGTAATCAAAATTGCAACAATATAAAAATTTATAGTCTTATTCATTAAAACAGAAAACTCTTTATATTTACTACGAATTATATGGTATGAACTATTTTTAGTTCGTGATGCTAAAAATCGTTCATCACATTTTATACACGTTCTATAATTGTTTCGATGCAAGAGTACGTGACCTTCCTCACCCTTCCCCCCACATAAAATTAAAGTGTTTTATATCACATATGTTATAAACATGGAAAATTCAGGCTCGTCTGTTTATTCTACAAATAGTTAGGCAAACTAGTGAAAACGAAAATATATTTTCTTTAGTTTTACATGATCAAAATACACATTTATCTTATTACACTTTCTTAGTGATTAATTATCCTACCCTCTGCTTAGTAATGCAGCTATGTACTTGCTATATACGCACGAGTTAATTTCTCTCAGAGAGCAAAAACCGGTAAAGAATAATTGTCTGTCAAACTGGAAATTCTTAGGAACTGTCTTTTAATAAAGTAAACTGAATAATGAGGAAACTGAACAATAAGAAAACAGTGATACAATAAGAAAATATGTAATCTTTTTATGAAATCCGAAGATCCCGTTCTACATAACACTTCAGACAAAATGAATACCCAGCAATATTCCAATTACTGGTTCACTTTGTATGAGTGTTCTCATTATTATATCATCATGAATTTCACTCACCCAGTAGACTATAAAATAATTTAGTTAATAAGAATATATAAAAGTGCGTGGAGACAATAGGACTAAATTGAATAGAAATAAGCGCCAAATCGCAAAAATATGTCATTTTGGAGACATGTAGAGCTCTGCGCACTTCGTTGGTCTTCAGAGATAAGTACGGATGGAAGTAAGCCGAAACGGCCCCTTACTCACTAAGTACCGTCTATGTATCTCCAGGAAAATGTAGAACAATATAAATAATAATTAAAGGAATAAATTAATATTCAATTTATTTCACATCACGATTAGGCATTGACTTAAATTACTAATAACGGGTACCAATGGACAGACAGATGGACGGTAATTGCGACAGAACCCAATCGAAAAAACGAGTGGAAATTCCGCCGCAGACTATTCCATCCAGTCTTCTTTTAGCGTAGGGTATTTAATATTAACTTCGGCAGAGAAAACGTCCCCTCCATTCCACCCGAGTGCACCGGCCTAGACGCAACAACAACCGGCAAACAACGCGAAGAGACGGGGACGACGAACACTGACGCTCGGTTGAAGGCGAGTGACGTCACAGTGATGGATCTCAAGGGAATCCAGCGACCACTGGGATGTGAGTCGTGGGTGTCTCTCCTCAATGAATAATGAAATGACAATGCGTGTTCCACAGCGAACCCACAATAACTTGCACCTGTAGAGGCCATCCAGTACAGCAACAATGAACTTGAGGAAGACGCGCTTATGGTTGACTCAAAATTCACAGTTTGGTGTGCAGTGGCGAACCCTCCATCTGCGCGCATAGCCTTGAGAAGTAGTCTTTGAGCAAGAGAGGT
Organism: Laupala kohalensis; assembly: GCA_002313205.1. Classification (NCBI taxonomy): domain Eukaryota; kingdom Metazoa; phylum Arthropoda; class Insecta; order Orthoptera; family Trigonidiidae; genus Laupala; species Laupala kohalensis. The sequence goes on from NNCF01126132.1 coordinate 1,406,331, forward strand.
ATCAGGGCTACTTTTCTAAAAACATTGACTGATAATGAGAGTAAAAAACATAACATATTCCTTAGTTCGCAATTGTTTATAAAGTAGTTCACATGATATTTGTATGTACGAAATTTAGCTTATTTTATCCTGTATTGAAAAATAAGTGAGCGAATAAGACACTGTAATCTGTGAGCAGTCTGTTGGCGCCTGCAGTTAGTATGTCCTCATTTAAACGACGGGTGTTATGTTGGTACTGGATGCAGAAATGTTGATATGAACCAAAAATATGAATTTTCACTTGAATTCAAACATGACTTTACTACCTGATGAGAACAAAAATGACAACGAATGAACATTCATCAACATCAACGACTCGTTGTACTCATGGGAATTTATGTGTTCATTCTAGCGTAGGCGATGTCTGATTTTTTCCCGTTCTTGGTAACTTTCGGTTAAGAATTTTATCTTTGGAAAGGAATTTTGCGGCAATTGCCATTTCATGGAATATTTAGGAAAATTTTCCTGTATCCTTAAAAACTTAATTTATCTGTATGCAAAAAGAATTATTATTTTCTTTTTTGCATAAATTCAATGTATTTTTAATTTATGCTAAAACTTGTTGTAGAGTGATGTCGGATATTTTCTCACATCAGTCGAGTTGTTCCCCAAATTACGAGAAGAAAATTTAGAATCTATGGTTTTAGATGCAATATCATCAGCGCTGACCAATTAGCAGCCCGCAAAACGTTTTTTTACGGTACGTGAATTATAGTACATTTTACATCAAACGTTGGGGGAAACAACTTTGTGATTTAAATCTATGGTGTCAGAATTAATATTTGACGCATATCCCGTGAGAGAAAATAGAAAATTGTTTCCGGAACTATTCCGTCATAATTACAACATGAAAATATTTTATTATAATACTAAATATTAAAAATACTTAAAAAATAAATATACTATTTAATTTTTCCAGCTTAAAATGATATAAATTTGTGGATGAGGATCAAAATATCGTGTTACAAATAAATAAATAATATGACCCATTAGTTTTATTTGCCGGGCAACATTGTGCCTATCCCATCCCGTGCCGGTGATCGCTCAAAAGTGTACAGAAAATGGTCTGTGGGTACTGATCTACATAAAAAACATTGTTGAAGAGATATAAATTTACTCCAAAGTGTTAAGTAAAGCTTGTGCAGTTATTGTTATTTTCCATTTCTTCGCGTAGCATATTCTACGCTTCAGGTTCTACACTTGAACAACGCCTGGTAAAATAAACCGATAGATACATACGTGTCATTGCATTTGTACTTAGAACGTCAATGCGAGTTCAAATAAAAGATAAATATAAAATTGTTTCTTCATCTAGAAAGTTGTCTTGCTCTTAGCCCTTCATGATAACACAAAATTTTCTTTCATAGGCCGAAATGTGAAATGTTTATATTATGAGTGTATAGATGTTATTTATTTCTATTTAATGCTTTTTGACGAGGTCCAGGCCATGATGCCTGCTCTTCCACCTAACCGTTGGACTTGGGTAAGGGAATTTGGAAGGAGTGATGTTAGGTTGCCGGGCAACTAATGGTACCGAATTAACATTTGTCTGGTGTAGGCAAGGGAAACTCTAGTTGAAAACCTCACCTTGATCGGCCGAGCAAGGTTTGAACCCACACTCTACCGCTCAGCGGAGTAGTGGAAGCGATGACGCTACTACTAGACCACCGCTGTCGGCTATCATGCATCAGGTTATCATGTATTGAAATATATCTCTTGAATAAAAGTAGAAAACTTAAGAAAGTAAATATCTGTTTCTAATTTTACTATTCTTTACGTGAGCTGCGTCCTACACTTATATAATCTTCTAAACTTTTATCTCCACAGGATATTTCTGAAATTTACTTTACTAAAATTAATGCAGTGTAAAAAAGCTAACAAATATATTTTATGTATGTTCATAGCAATTTAAATTAAATTGATACGTTTATAAATTCAATATTAATTTTCAAAAAATCATTCGTAAACACAACAAAGTCTTGTGATATCCAAAAATTTACCCAACAAAGAAAGTTCGTTTCTAAGCATTTTACGTTTACTTGTTCACATTGATGTATATTTACATTCGCATTTGTGAAATTGGATATATTTTATAGATTTGATACCTATAGTATTTATAAGACATTATTTACTTTTAATTTTAGTATTACGATTTTTTTTAGCATTTTAGTGTTTTGTGACAAAGATAAAGACAATGGATGATGCGGAAGGACAGGAAAATGAAGGAGCAGAAGTCGATGCTGAAAATGAACCCGGTGAAATCAATGAAGATGCACCTACAGTTGAAATCGGTGAGATGAATGAAAGTGGTCCTTCAGGTGAAACGGATGTAGAGAATAAAGAAGGACCCGAAGATGAACTCGGTGAAATTAACGAAGATGAAACCGAAGAGATGATCGAAGAAACCCCGGATGAAACTATTGAGACAAATGAAGGTGCACCATCAGATCAGGTAGATACTTCCCTAGATCACGGGGAAAATGAATTTGTTGAGTCATTTCCCGGTGAAACATTTCCCGATCACAGCGCGGACATAGGTTCCGACACGGAACAGTTCGATGAAGAGTTCGACAGTGAAACATTCAGAGCAATGGACGATAATGAAGGTAAAAGGTTGAAAAGTTCCCTTAAGAAAAGACAAAAAGGCATAAGGTATTCCTCAGAGTCCACTGAAGGTGAAATGGAATTCTCATTGAAGAAACCTTCTTCTCAGGGACTAACGCCATCGGAGAGTAAAGAACAAGAACGTCTTCAAGGTATGCGGCGACTGCAAGCTCTAAGAGGAAGCGCAAGCAATAACGACGATAACTATGATAGTCCATGGTTCAAGCTAAGAACAGACATTGCATATCGGCGTGAATCAAATATACGAAAGTCTCAACCGGACTGGCAGAAATTGGTATACGACGAAATTATCGGAGAATCCACTCACAGTGCAGACTCATTGAAAACAAGGAATAAAACTGACCAGATTAGGGTACCCACTGGAGAGTACCTATGGTCCAAGATAAAAACGGGAGAAAAATCTCCAGAACGAAGAAAGATCCGAGATGGGGAAGGAATGGAAGAAGAAGACTTGTACAGTGAAAGATCAGAGGAGTGCGTATGTGAGCTTGGAAAACCGAAGTATATGTATAAGAAAGGTAAGAAAATTTCGTACGTGATTTTCTCCGGGTATTCTTCGGAAATCTGTGATCACAAAAGAGAGGAAGTGCCTTGATTTCTCCAGGAGAGAAAAGAAGCTTGGGTTTCACATGGCCGTAAAAAAATTTGTAACACATTATAAACATAGGCTTCCGCAGCCGGTGTTAGAATGAACTTGTATGTCTGGGACAAACAGCGTCTTAGTAGATAAAACTAGCAACGTTTCGGCCATCATGCTGTGACCTTCTTCAGGGCAATATCAGAGTCGTACAGACTAAGTCGCTGTCGTACTCTGCGAGGTCGAACGAGTCACGCGTCGGTTATATGGGTTCGGTTTGGGGCCATTATCCTGATTGACCGAGCGCGGTGGCAAATCAGCGAGAGGCGGAGCGGGACCGGGTGGGGTGGGTGTGGGGTCACTCTGCGCTTGCACCCGAGCGCAGTGGAGCGGTAACGGGGATACCATGACTGCATGGCACTGCCATGATCAACTTTAAGATTGTTCGGTGTTCTAGCAACCTCTATGCCTTCTTTGATCCGTCTGCGCCACCAACGATCCTCCACTGTAATTATACGGGTGCCGTCAAAATTAAAGTCATGTCCTGCCACGGTTGATTTGCTTGTCCTACCGTACTTAAAATGTCGAATATGTTTCCTCATTTACTATTCACGACCGTAATTACAAGGTATGGAATAAACGCCGGCTGACGCCATAGGGGGTAACTTGTCTTTAACTTTGACAAGTGATTTACCCAACTTTTCAGGGGCGCTGTACACAGGTCGTATGTCATGTTTCTTTAGAATTTTACCAACCTTGTCAGATACTCCTTCAACATATGGAGTAAGGCGGTTTTAGCAAACTCACTGTTTTCTACATCTTCCATACAAAAATAATAAATAGGGTTAAAGGCATTGTTTATAGCTTTGTTGTTTTATTCATTATCGCGCAAAGTATCGCGCAAAAGTCTTAATTCCTGGTCTGAAGTCTCGTTTTCAAAAACTTTCCTTCCTCGGGTGACTAATGTTTTTAACACATCACATTTGATTGCTAAATGATGGTGTGACTCAGCATTCAAGTAACGGTTGGTGTGAGTTGGCTTGCAATACACGCTATGTACAAGAGAGCCATCATCCTTCCTTTTTACGAGCACATCTAAGAACGGTAACTGTCCATCGGATTCAATCTCTATGGTGACTGTTAGTTTGTGCTTGGTTGATGTACTCCAAGAACCTGTCGAGGTTTTCACGTCCATGTTGCCGAAAGTGTCATCCACGTTTCGCAACCAAACTCTAGGTTTTTAAAAAGCATTCTCGATAACCTCATTTTTGAACGCTCCCATAAGGATGTTAGCAATTACAGGAGAAAGGGGTGAACCCATTGCAGCTCCTTCTATTGAGGAGTAATATTTACCTTCAAAATGAAAAAGAATGGAGTTAAGGCAAAATTCAGTTAGTTTGGCCCACACCAACCTCAAGCCTCGTTGTCCGAGCTGCTGTTCTATGACGTTCAGTGTTTCATGGATCAGAATCTTCGTGAAGTGTGAAATAACATCGAAACTCACCATGAGTTTCCCGTCACTTAGAGTAATCTCACTCAGAACATCTACAAAGTTCTCAAAATTTTTGATGGTTGACGAGATGGTATCAGTCAGTGGTAATAGTTGCTTCGCTAGAAAACGGACAAGAGGTTGAGTTGGTGCGTTGATGACACTCACTATAGGTCTCAAGGGGACATCAGATTTGTGCACCTTGGGAGACCGTATAGTCTAGGCATGGCACTGTTACCTCGATTTAATGATTGTTTAATCTCATCAGGTATGGAAGAAGCATTAACGATGAATGCATTGACTTCAGTCCTCATTTTCCTCAAAGGGAGAGTACGTCCCGTCACTCAGAACTTTTTCCACATTACTGATATAGTCACGACAGTGGCGTTACCTTTATCCGCTGGAATGATAACTAAATCATCTCGTTCCCTGAGATATCGTAACGCACTTATTTCCTCTTTGCTGATATTACTTTTCGGTGCTTTAGCTCGAGAAACCACCTTGAACGTTTCTCACCTGATTTCCTGCGCGACGTTAGAAGAAATATCCACCAATGCACTTTCAATACCTGAAATAATATCGCCAATGGGTGTCTGCTTTGCCGTAATGGCGAATTTTAATCCTTTCTCGAGCAAGGACAAGGTTCCTTCCTCAAGAGGTTCACTTGAAAGATTATCCACATAGTTCACAGGTTGAGGTAAAGTATTAGAATTGTTCAGTTTCTTAGATAATTTCTCAAATTTGTTAATTTGCTAGTTAATGTTTAATTTTCTCAACGGACCACATGGCATAGCTAGCATAGACAGAATCCACCTTAGCCCAACCATCATGACTAAGCGATACCGCTAGATATAAAAATGGTATAAATCCGTTTCAAGGAAGGCAAGACATCTCCTAGTATAACGGATACGCTCCCTCAATCGGGTTTGTACCGAACGTTTAAGTATACGGCGAGCCGCAGGAGTTGCTAAATAATGTTTAATTTTTATCCAATTCGGAAAATTTCCCTCGTCATGACATCTCATAAGAAAAGTCAGATGACATAATGTCCCACTTTCTTATCCCACATATTAGAGAATACTCTAGATTGCTTGGCTATCTCCTCCCCGTAGAGTTGCGTCAAATATAAACGTAGACTTCCGCGGTCGGAGTCAGTATGAACTTGTTCGTCCGGGACTAACCGCATTTAGTAGATAAAACTACCAACGTTTCGGCCATCATGCTATGGCCTTCTTCAGGGCAAAGTCTGAGTCGTACAGACCTAAGTCACTGTCATACTCTGCGAGGTCGAACGAGTCACGCGTCGGTTTTATAGGTTCAGTTGGGGGGCATCATCCTGATTGGTCGAGCGCGGCGGCAAATCAGCGCGGGGCGGAGCGGGACCGGATTGAACCGGTAAGGGAAAACCGGACGAACTGTGGAAGAGAAAATTAGGGAACACATTAGACATTTTAAGTACGGTAGGACAACCAAATCAACCGTGGCACTACATGTGATCGAAGCAGGACATAACTTTGATTTTGACGGCACCCGTGTTATTACAAAGAAGGATCGTTGGTGTCCCACACGGATCAAAGAAGCCATAGAGATTGACAGAACACCGAACAATCTTAATGCTGATCATGACTTGATCCTGAGCAACGTCTGGAGTTGGGCACCAACTCCCCCTGAGCGCTCCACACAGTGCGCAAGCGCAGAGTGATCCCACACACGCTCCGCCACGGCTTGATTGGCCACCGCGCTCGGTCAATCAGGATAATGGCCCCAAACCGAACCTATATAACCGACGCGTGACTCGTTCGACCTCGCAGAGTACGACAGCGATTTAGGTCTGTACGACTCTGATATTGCCCTGAAGAAGGTCACAGCATGATGGCCGAAATTTTGGTAGTTTTGTCTACTAAGATGCTGTTTGTCCCGGACAAACAAGTTCATACATTTTTAAAAGCTTATTTAACGACATTTATTTATTTATCAAATAATTTTAAAATCCCACAAAAAATATCTATTTAGGTTCTTATAAACAGGTGTATTTGTAATAATTGTAGTGTCACTTTACGTGAATATTTATTAAGCAAAGAGACCTAAACATTATGCATTGTAAGCAACATATATCACTTGTGATTTAGAAAGAATAGTTGTACAAAAAGCAAAAAGAAAAGATAACAAACATTATTTTTAAAAAAATAGTTTTTTGCAGTCTCGCCAGGATTTAATTATTCAACTACTTCGCCAACGTTTCGGTAACGTACTTATATTACCGTATGTTACCGAAATGCAAAGTAGTTGAAAAAATAAATCTTAACTAACAACTTTTTATGTTGTTAAAATCACAAAATACACATGATAAACGCTGCGGGCACGCAGTTTCTTGAAAATTACACTGTTAAAGAATTTTACTGACAGAACAAAATAAGGCTAAGGACCAATACATTTAAGGTGAAGAAAAATTAGCTAGATGTCCCCAATGCTCTCTATACATGAATCAAGAAGTGAAGCCATGTATATTCAGAATTTGAATCTTCATAGTAACCATTTTCGTTGTTCTAGCTTTTTATATAATGCTAAAAAAACTCAAACTACTTATCATTTTGTAATTATTAACATTAAATTTAATGCTTTCTCGTAAGTAAAATGTTTTCAAGAAACATTCCATTTAATTCTCATTGTACTTATAATAGTGATAACGTCATTTACATATGGTAATGTACAATATCGAGAACTTTCTTTTGAAGCGCAGGAATCATGAATTTCCTGTAAATTCAATGTGTGACATTAATTACCCCAAGACTGATACAAAATATAGGAAGAAAAAGAAATATTGTTGGGTACATTGTTTTAACTTTGAGCAATGTTTTTGTATTGTATTTCTCGTTTCGGTCAACTAAGGACCACGATGACGTGTGTTAGTAAGGCTCAATTCTACGTGAGTTTACTCACTAGACACATCGTGACACATTTGGGGGAACAACGTCTAGATGGAATCAAGATTGCTGTATCCCAGTATTACAACTGCGGTTGTAAATCGCAGAGGGTAAATTCCATACTCCACAGCTTTATGATCTGAGAAATAAAAATGGAAAGCTACAATTTTTTTTGTACTCACCGAGAATTGAATCCGGGATGATTTGGTGATGAGCGAGCACGCTAACACCGTAACCACGGAGGGGCAATGTATTTCTCTATTAATAACTTTTCAATTAATATTTTTCAGTATGGAAGAATTGAAAAACATTTGAGTGATCTTCAACGACTTTTTCATTTCCCAGGACATGAAAAACCCTGCAAAGTCCAATATCCCACAAGTGATCCATGCGTCTTCACAGACGCACCCGCTTTTCGAGGCAGAATGCTGTACACTGAACCCTGTGGCAAACCATCTCGCAAGAAAAAAATCCCTGTATACATACCTAAATACGAAGTCGTACATCCTCCACACTTCCGACACACCCTCCTCCTCGAAGAACTACGTCGCATTGAACTAGTACGAAACCGGATTCATTTCCTTTCACCACGGCTAAAAGTAGCTCAGACAGAAATCCTACGCGCAGCAATAGAACCCCTAGGACCACGTCAGATCCGTCAATATCGACGACCGTTTCATGAGTGGGTGATCCTCGATCTGGATGAAGATGGGTACCATGATACAGCTGCATTCGTCCGTAAGCTGCTCAAGTTGGGCGATAATCTCACAAAGGCTTCGAAAGAAATTAAGTTCAAATGGGAAAACCTTATGCTAAGAGACTACCCCAAAGTCTCAAAGGAATTAGTAAAAGCTTTGGTGGAAGCTGAAGAATATACAAGGAAAACTCCTCCACAGATGGATAAAAGCATCGAATCACTTCTTCATATTGCTTTGTATTTGATGGATATTTCGGAAGGATTCTACTGGGTAGTGGAACAACTTTTGCTGCGCGCTATTAATGCTTCGGTGTCTTATAAGAGGGATTGTTCTCACAGAGAATCATTAGTGCGGTATGTCTATGGATACTTACTAGCTGAAAAAATCAAACATTTCACTCTGGCAATGGAGCATTTGGAAATTGCTCGTAATCTATCGCTCACCAAGAAATGGAAAATAGAAGTTCCACAAATCCCTGTTACTTTTACCAACCTAAACTTACAGGTGAGAATTCAAGGGTTCAGTAGCAAAAGGTGTTAAGTGACATTTTAGCAGAAATTAATCCAGGTGTATGGATGAAGTCTGTGAGTGATGTTCTTTCTGAAATACAGGTGACTTTGTTCCCTGGTTCAAAATGTCAAATCTTAATTTTTAAATATTTGCCTCGGTTCTGTTTTTATCGAAAGAAAGACTATTCGTTCTAAAGTAATCTGAAATGATTTCTAAGACTGTTTTCCTCATGACTTAAAAATAATATATTATTATTATTATAAATCGGAGAAACCATTTAGAGCGTAAAAAATTAATTCCATATATCTAAAAACTGACAAAATTTTAGATAATACTTTTATCCACTCAGCTCTTTAATAATTATTTTGTTAATACGTTATACTACTCCTTGAGTCATATCAACTTGAATCCTACATATATTATTTAGAAAACTATTTATTTTAGTAGTTGGACAATTACATCTTTACAAGTCTTACCAAAACAAAATATTAATCTCAGAAATTTAGAGAATATAGAAATCAAATTTTAGACAATGCGCGTAGCAAAGATAATAGTAAACTATGTTTTATCTACTTTTCAACACATATATATATATATATATATATATATATATATATATATATATATATATATATATATATATATATGTATATATATATATATATAAAATTAGAAAATGCCTGTTTCAACGCTCTAATTTAATTTTTTCTGAAATCAATCTTAATCTATTTCAGGGATTATCCGGGTAATACTTCATTATGTTCCTTTAATATTTATATTTAACTGGAGTTGATTAGCGCATCGTCACAGAGCACCAAAATGGGACAGTCACTCTAATACCTAGCTACAAGATTATTTGTCTTCCTCATTTAATTATATGAATATCAGGGGAACCGAGTGTAGCTCCGATTTATTCATTTTCAAAATAATTCTATATAAATTTTTAATAAATGAATTTATAGTTTTTTTTCGTAACTAATTTAAAAAGTTAATTTAATGGAATTTATTTTAAAATACATAAAAAACAAAAAACATATAGCCGTTTTCAACTTACAATTATTGCTCGTATAATAAGAGTAAAATCCTATCTGAAAATCAATTTGTATCCAGCTATACCACCGATCTGAGTGCTATTGACTCACCTGTAGGAAATGTGTGTCGAGTGCACTTTGTCCACAGAAAGCATGGACGCGTGACGAAAGACGTGATTTTTCTGTGGTGAAATGACGTCAGAATGCGCAATAGTGACGTGGTGTGCATGCGCAAAAACCTTCCTTTTCGTAACAATAATGATAAGACTAAATTTCCATGGACAAAATTCAACCGTTGTCGGGTGCGTGTTCACTATGTTACATACCACAAGCAGGAAGAGGCAACTAATATTGCGCAGAGTCCTTAATAATTAGGGAATCACCAGCCATGTCCACAAATATAAAACAAATAATTTCTTATACTCTACTTCACGCAAATTCTCATAGCCCCATTGACGCCAGCTGTTACTATGTCCTCTCCTCCTATTGGTGGAGAAAGAAGAAAGGGAGGGAGACACGACGCAATCACATGACCAACTACAGCTGAATCAAATGAATAGGAGAAGCTACGCGTAGTATTTTCCGGAAATATGAGAATTTCCGCATTATATTTCCGCCTCTGGCGGCTCTTTATTAAGGACTCTAAAATAACGAACCGGAGACCTACGCTACCTTCCCTGCCCGCCTCGCCTCTAACTTTCTCTCTGCTTCTTTTCCTCCCTGTCCGTCAGGTGAAGAACTGCTTACTTCATTTCACCACAAAAAAAATCGTACGGTAAATTTTTGCATCATTTGTTCTTAGTAATTGATTGCGAAGGGAGTAAGAAGTGTGTAAATGTAAGCAAGAGCTAAAATGAACAAAAAACATAGTTATAAATGATGTTTTTACCCAGTATCACAGAGCAAGAAATGATCAATGGCAGCATAATTGTGTAATGTTATTAAATAAATAATTAAAAAATTACGACCTTTTTTATGGACGAATAATATTTTTATTTTTTGTGAATTGCTCACTACGTTTGAACGAGGACTTACGCCGTCGTCAGGTGATAAAGGTCGATAAAAGGTCGTAAGTTTTTAATTATTTATTTATATATAATGGACGTTAATAGTAGAAGGGTTTTGTAAGTTCCTCTATATGTGCAGGCAACGTACATGCTTTGCCGAGTAATGATGCTGTACGCGAAGGAAATCAGACCAACCAAGTGTATTGGTGCATTGAAACTTCTTTCAAGAGCGTTGAGATACCTCGGCGAACCTGAGCTTGTGGAAATGCAGGCTAGCGTCTTGCTTGAACTCGGCGTCTCTTACGAAATCATTGGAGAATTCCGTATGGCCCATGTCGTCATGCAAAGATACTTAGAGATTCCCAACCGTTCTTTGGAACCTCCAGGAAAGTGCAGCGCGTATTTAGAGATGGCGTTTTGCCACAGACTCCTGGGGGAGAACGGTATTGCGGAAGCATATTTACAGGAAACACTTCGAACGGCGAAAGCGGCTGAATCCAGAGAATTGAACGCAGTCGCAAATAAATACGTTGGCATTGGCTACTTGGCGATGGGATACACCAGAAAAGCATCGAGACACTTTCAAATTAGTTTCAAACGATTTATTGAACTTGGGTTACAAAACGAAATGGATTATGTGCGTGTGGTTGGAGCGATATCCAAAGGTGCGGAAATTATGCCGTACATAGCCGAGTTAATAAAACAGACTGAGGATCCTGAAGATGAGTCAGCTTTGAAGAAAATGATAAGATGGAGAATGCGGCACACAAAGTTTTGGGGGGACTTTGCGTCGTCTCCGCAATTGTATGAACCGGAATTGTTCAATGTGCTGCGAACTGAAAAACTGATTGATGACGATGAGGTTCTGATGGGAGAAGGAGACGATGCAGAGGAAGACGTTACGAAAGCAACACTTAAAGCGATGCTGGCGCGATATAAGGCAGGCAAATTCCTCTTGCCTGATCCGCTTAGTGACGGGTCTATTCTTCATAAGGAAAGACTGAAATGGAGAGCGAGAACAGAAAAAGCACCTCCTCCAAAATAAATTCAGCAACGCGTTGTCCATTTGAATGTATTTGATTTATGAGAGCGTTTAAATTTATCCCAAAACGTTATGCCAATTTTCAATATATAGTTAGGTTTATTATTGTATTATTTTTTATAATATGTATTTATTAAAATGGACATTTAACTGTGTAATATATTGTTATTATTTCATATGTGCGTGCATTATGTTATATTGGGAGTAATTTAAAAGGTTTGTATGAAAATGTTGAGACACTTTATATCATATCAAAATTTTACTCTCGTACTCAGATCATCGCTCTCTACTGTACAACAACAGATTCAAAACCAAATTTCAAATGAGTATCTTTAAAGGTTACAAACTGTTTCAAAATTAATGCAATATCCTTGTCTTCTGAAAGAATATCAATGCTTATTCTTGAGGAGATTGTTTATACGACCAGAGAAAATCAAATCGTTCACGTTCACGCCTATGTAGATACGACGTCACTTTTGTTTGACTTTTAAAAAGTCATAAATATTCAATGCAAATTATGTGAAGTTTAAAGAAAGTATTTTTTTTAATTTTAAAGAACAAGAAAAATGAGCACTCTATTATGAAATTAATTAAAGACAATTACTTATTAATAGACAATGATAAAACGAATTTTGTCGGAACATTTGCTGATAAAATGTTTTTTCCGTTACCAATCATCCATGAAATACTTGTTCCTTTTTGTTTGTTTTTTTTATCAGATTTTGGGGTTAAAAATATTTCATTGCGGAAACTTTGTCCCAAAAGCAAGTCCGATTATATCTTGAAAATTTGTCCGATCATTTTATGGAAATGTGTCCTTATGCTACCTCAAAGGGAATGCCAATGTATGTAACATTACTCTTTGAATTATAAGCTCTAGTATGCTGCTCCAATCATCTATATATCTTAATTTGAACAAGGAAATGAAGCATTCACACAAGATGGAAAATTATGTCAATAATAAATATATACGGTAGTATACAATTATTAATTACCAAAAAAACATTTGTCCACAGCAGCCCCAATGAAGCATGAATCTGCCAACGCTGTCTATAAATTTTCACAAACTACGACTTGATATTAGCACAAGAAGAAACGTGCAAAATTTCGGACGAACAAAGAAACTGCTGTTATATTGAATCTGATAGATAAAAGTACTTATTAGAGTTAATGCCAGCAAACGTAAGATAAAGAAAAATATCCCATGATTTTAAATTATCGTAATCCAATATATTTTATAAAGAAACATATCAATTTGTATCATGTTTTTGAAAACAATAATATGGTGATCTAAATCGTAAGTTTTTATTGAACATCTTGTTTTGCATATCCCCGATACGGAGAAAGAGACTTTAATACGTCAGTTCAATCACCTGTTAATATTCCATCTCTTCCCGAGTGCAGCTGTTGGGACGATACAAGTACAAAAATATTATTAAATTTTTTACTTGAATTTATTTGGGGAAAAAAGAAGATTTAAGCATAAAGTGTCGTCTAATATAACATTCGTTCATTATTAAGAATTTTCGTTACGTGAAGAGGAAACATTAATAAAGAATTGCATTTTCAAAAATTTATTAAACTAATCTTGCATATTCAATATGGAAATTCAATGCAGTGCCTATAACTTTTTAATTAATTTGTTCTAAAAGAAATTACACTTCTTTTTTTACTCATCACTCGCAAATGAGAATTCATGCTTTCTCTTGTGGGTTTAAACCTTACACAAGAGAGAGAAAAAACAGACAAAACCATTAAAGCAAGGATGACACCAAATATTTTACATGAATAGTTCATGCATTTTTATAAACAAATAGCCCCAGGTAATTGTATGTAGTGCGCTAACCCTAGAAACTTTACTTGTAAAGTACCAATGTGGGATCACACGAGATTTGTTTTGTCTAATTTTATGTGTCTTGTTTGTATCATCGACACGCAGGGAAGGAATTTTGGATCACAGTAAAAAAATGTAGGGAAAATTATTTTAAATAAATAAATAGTAAAAAATAAATAATGCAAGGATTTAAGTAGTATAGTACATCTAATGTAAAATAATTTTCATTCCTTGCATTTTAATGCACAAAATCATTTAATTATTCAATATTTTACTGCAGGTAGTAGTATTTGTGTTGAATTTGTTACGTGATATTACATGAATAATATAATATTATTTTGAATTTTTCATAATTATATAAGAAAGAGAGTCTTTTCTAACTATATAGATATAATTCTGATAATGAAGCAATATTTAATTTAATATATTACCTTGTCGCAGCAAATGTCTGTACTAATCAGCACTAACAAGAATGAATAGTTTAAGAAATAATAGTTTTTCGAAAGTTATTATACAGTAGCAAGCTGCAATCTTATTGATCCACTCACATAAATATTCCGAACAATGAAGATAAAACTCGAAAAAATGACAAAAACTTTCTTCAAAAATCGGTACGTCGTCTCAACTGCAAAGAAGATACGTTGCTGATGGTGCATCAAGAGTACTTCAAAATGAGAAAAATAAATATTTTAATACCCGTCCAAAAAACTAAAAAAATGGTGATTAAAAATTTAAAACGCAATAAAAATAAAATTTTCTACCCAATTTACCATTTTGACATCGTGCTCGAATACACATTCTTTCCATTACTTTAAAGTCGCTAACTTCAAATAAGGTCAAGACATTGAAACATTTCAACAAAATTTATTAATAACCTAGGGGTGCTTTTTCTCAAAAATTTCGTCAGAAGAATTGCTTTTGATTACAAATCGAATTAGTATATCTTAAGAATATCCATGTTAGGGAACTTTTTACCATCTTATCCTGCTTGACACTTTTACTTTTTAAGGGGTAAAAATAATACCAAGTTTTTTATCGTTAATTTTTACGGTACGGTATTTTATCACTTTATCTCACTAACAAATTAAAATCTTAAAAAGATTTTTTAAACAAAATTTTACTTAACTTCATCTTTTAAACTATTTTTTCAAAATTACGATTTACTCCTAAATGGTGCGTTTTACTAACTGACGCATCAATCAACGCGGACAAAAAATACTTCAGAATTGTATTATTTGTATAAATACTCACTATGAATGTGTTTTTCGAAATTTCCATTGGAAAAGGGTTAATTAGGGTAAAATAAGTTATTTCGTATTTTTTGTTTTAGCAACAATAACTCAAGAACTGTTTGGCTCATATCATCGAGCTAAATATAATATAGGTTTCGTTAGAATTATTAAAATATTGTTGGGACGCGTTGCAGCCTTTTTTTTAATAAAATACTAATTTCTTATTGAAAAATGGAGGTAATTACGTAAACAGGAAATGGTATCGAATATAATACAACGTTGAGAGGAGAAAGAAGTTGGAAAACTTAAGGAGAAATTTATCATTTACATGGAAGAGGAAATTGTTTTAAATAGTGACTAAGGTGTGAAATGTTATTTTTAAACAATAATTCTACATGAAGTCTTGTAAAAAATAAATTTTAATTAAAATACTTTCAATTGGAATAGCGAAACTGAAATAACTCAAATTATAAAATGAAGTACTTGGAGAACGGTTCTAGGTAACGACTTTTAATATCTTTGATTACAATCAACCGCGTATATCTTAACAAATCGTCAAAATGTGACTATTTATAGATCTATGTTGACATAATTAATATTTCACGTAGCTGTCTTGTGAGAGAAAGTTTATAATTATGATCGGAATTACCCCGTCATACATTACAATACAAAATCATTTTCTTATTATAATAAATATTAAATAATTTCAACAAATAAAGAAATACACTATTTAATTTTTAGCTTGAAATTGTATAAATTTGTTGTTGAGAATGAAAATATAGCGTCACAGATAAATAAATATGATCCTTCAGTTTTATTCGTCGGGAAAATTTGTCAAACTCCATCCCATACCCGACGGATCAATCAAAAGTGTACAAAAAAATCGCCCGTTGGCTACAATAATTTGGACAGTATTAGAGGATGCAAAGGATGTTGAGGACAGTAGACTGTCAATAGGTGTTGGAGGAGTGAAAGCAAGTGAGGGCAGCGAATATCGCTGCGAGGCTGGAGTGGACATATATGCTGATAGTGACGACTAAAGCTCCGCACTACACTGAGACGAACCCTCATAGTAAACACCCACTCACTCTTCTCGAGAGAGCAGCTCGCTTCTTGACTTGATGTGAGAGACTATGAAGACGTTTCGTCCGTGCTCCTTCGGTGGCGAGGAAGACGAGTCGTACTAATCTGTTTTTGATACTCGTACGTCAATTTTTCTCACAACTGACTATCTCTACTCTAATATAAAATTTCTAGATGCGTATAATGTCAGCTCAAAATTACTATACAATAATGCATTAATTAATGTTATCCAGAGTATTGCCTCCAGTGATACATACGGTCGGCAACCTCAGATGAGAGATACAGATCTTAATGACATCTTGGAACACGAAGATAGCATATCACCCGTGCTAGTTGGCAGAGCTAAGAGAAAGAGTTCTACTGATAGGCAGACATACTAACGGGTTTTTATTACTTGTACATCAGTTTTCTCACAAATGACAATCCCAACAACGAAACAATACCCATCGCACTTTAATTAGGTTAATACCGACAACAATGGCATTAACTTTATTGGATATGGTAAAATATAGAGATACCTATAAACGTGAGATAATAGAAGTGCGTGCTACCTCAATGGCTGGGACAAAACAAAACCGGTAGACATGGCGAAGTGTCCTTGAATGTTCAGGTGGTATTGTTTAAAAAGAAAAGTATAATGTAAGATGAACTGTGTTATGACTCTGTTGTAGAGCTACGTTTTTAAGTTGATCAAAGTTCTTAAATTAAAACTCCTTGATTATCCGTTATTTTCTAACTCAGATCAACATTTCACTGAGATAAACATACAACTATTCAGAATCTGATACTAGTTGTTACACCCGAGATTCCATCATACAATATTGAAAGTGATCGAGACTAACAAATATCACTCTTGCATCTCATAACATAAGACAATTTTTGAATTTGGTATGAAGGAAGGTAAAGCGTTTACAATAATATTAACTATATAAAGATCACACCTTTTAGCCTAGCATTTCAATTTGCACGCTTCTTTCGCGATATTTTTCTTACTATATTTTTTCATTTATTATCTTGTTTGCATCCATTATTTAATTATGATTTTCTCATAAGGACCGATGTTAATGAAAATAGAACTTCCGATTTTTATGGTGAATAATGGAGAACATAAAACACCTTTCATTCATCCCACGTGATGTACTCGTGGAAATTAAAGAACCTCTGCGTCGAATTCGTTAGTACAGGAGAAAGGTATATTTCTAGGTATATGACTGTGGATGAGGGCTAACAGTGAGTAGACATACCGCTATTACACGATTCTTGTATGTAATTTAATACAGAAATGTTAAATTGAGTAAATTAATTTTGTCAATTTTTTAAATAATTTTGTAAATTAACGTTTCAGTCTTTTGGGAACCGAAAAGAAAATCGAGAAAATTTATGATTGGTGATTTTATGATGTCATGTGGAAGTACAATTTTTTAAAATTTATTTAATAATTTATTCCACAAAAATATTACCCACGTGCTACAATGCGGTGATTGTACAAATCATCACATTATCAGAATCATACTTGTTTTAAACAAAAAATGCTTCATTTAATTTGGTAAGTTATACTTTCGAAACTCCTCCAATAAAAGTATCATTGCTAAGAAAGTCTAAAATTATCATTAATTAAGTCCCCTTGCATATTTCTGAAACTTTCTTCCTTTATTGTATATCTAATCTCTTTAGCAGTTTTCAACCATTAAAATTGTGTTTCAACCCCCACAGTGAGACAAAAACTTTCAAATCGTTTTTCCGCAAATCCCCTGCCTCACTGTTTTTCTCCCACTGGTTTCCCTGGAAACGAGAAACGTTTTGCCAACAAACTGCAAACCAACTTTTGTACCTTTCCCTTGTGGGTTACTCATCATGTGCGCGTGGTTTGTAATTTTCTAGGGTTGCTTTGAGAAAAACAGGTAAATTTTACGCTACGCACGAATAATTCCGGATTGTAATTTCTGGAATATAAAAAGATTTTCAGTCACGTTTATTTCATACACTGTAATACGTATATTTTGCTTTACAACAATACGCAACCCCTTTTGTTACTTTCTCCCTGTAATTTACAATTTCAGAACATCTTAAAGGACGTTTTGATTTTGTCTCCGTATTACGTCTGCTTTATATAATCTAAGTGTTTTTGAGAATAATTGGCTTACTGAGAATTTAAACGATATTGAAGAAATGAACTATTGATAACATGAGACATCTGTGATTCGGTCAGACATTAAAACAATCTGTTCTACCTAATAAATGAGCTGTTTGGATGGATTCTGGAATACATCACAGTGGTGTATCTACCCTACCCCTCTATTTCTTTCGTTTAAACCCATAACGCGCTTTAGTTTGCTCTACTTCAACAAATTCTCAATTTGTGGGAGAGCATAAAAAGATTCGTACACTATCTCACTATCTTGCCACCTCTGAGGTTGGTGGTTCATCACTTGATACCAATGAATTTCATGACGTCGGTCAATTGCTATGAGGAAAGTTTTCCCAGGATGTTTACGATTTTTTTCCATACTTTCACCACATTAACCTACCATCATTTACATTTCATATTTCATCTACCTCGGAGAGCCGCGTTAATATGGGTCATTCGAGACTTGCGATTCCTTCACCACCGGAATAAACCCATCCTTCTTCATCGAGCCCCTGCTTTGCGCGAACTGAGGAAGGGACTTTATTGTTTATTAATTAACGCGATATGTATCGTCACTAAATAATTACAAAATTACGGAACAACTAGTACTGCTCAGGTAAACGTGTTCCCCCACTTAAATCAATCATAATTACAATCCTGTTACGTACAACCGGAAATTATAAATAAAACTCTATTCATGAGAACCTGAAGAGAATTGAATAAGACAATAACTTTATATCTCCATTCAATACAAAAATTAAGCCTCTTTTGTGTGACTAGAAACTACTTAGTTCTTATGCACGCCACCACGCTACACTCTTGTCGTATGATCATATTTAAACAACACTAGACTAGATTTATAAAGTAGCGCGACACGAAAGGCAGAAGAAGGCAGCACTAATTAGAAGTGTCAACCGGTCAGCGACCACATCGGTCATTCTACTCTCCTTATGACAATCCTAACCTCCAAACCCCTCTTGTATTGCATAATAACTAAACTGTAGGACACTTGGCTAGAATTTTTATTCTTCAAATACACAACAGTGGAAAGATCTCTTTCGATATGTAATGTATGCACTTACATATATTGCAACAAAGAAATTTACTTTTATTGGGCCTCATTAAATGTGGACAAGTGGTTTGTCTCCTTTAGTTTTAAAACTGAAATACTCCACTTTCTCTACACGCAGAACAGACGCAAAACAACTTACTGAATTCTTTAATGTAATCCCCTGAACACTTTTATTTTGTTGAAGAACATTGCGTATCATTCAACATTCTACTTTTAAATATCTACTAGAAAATTTGCTTTCCCCTACTAATCGATCATTTTCGAATGTTAAGGAATATACCATATTAATGAAAGACATTCATTAATTCAGTATTATCAGCAACAAGTAGATATGCTTATAAAAGCTCTTAAGCGAAAATATATGAGGAAATATAAATCATAATATTTCTAAGAAAGCTCCTATAAAATTTTCTTAGATTTGTTTATTAGGATTACGAAACGTTTTCATGTATGGGATCCTATACACAATAAAATTTGATGTACTTCAGACACCACATGGCAATATTCGTAAACACTAAGTTGGGATTGCGAACGTCCCGGGAGAGTCGTTGCCACAGTTTTCGGGTCATTTAGCGTTAAAACAATGCACCCGATGAACGTTGGGAAATCCGAGTGATGGGTGTACTGCATCAGGTCGACGTTAGCATAAACCAGTGTTTAATTACAAAATCAAATACGTCACAAGATCATGGCGCGGGCGCGGCTCGAAAGTGGGACATGTGGTACAACTGTTGAAACAATAGAACGTCATAGTGCGTCGCGCGAGTTCTCCTCACCCTAACTCCCCATCCGAGCGAGTCGTGCAGACAGACACGCGACGTACATAATGTAATTATTAACATTCAATCTGACTGCGAAATCATCGCAATTACTCACCGTTTTATGTATGATAGCTTTCAGGGCTGGGTTGACACGCCTTCGCTTCTAGTCCAAATCTCGAATTCAGGGGAGCGGGGTGGTGCATCAAATGGAGTTCGATGTGAAAGGATCGATTCCCTTTTGTCGACTCAAACCCTAGAAAATAAAACAATAAAAGCTCCTAATGAAAATGTAATAGCCTCAGTTTTGAAAGCGGGGTAAAAAAGAAGAAAAATTAGAGAAACTGAGAAAGTAGGGGTGAGAGGGATTTATCAAAAAGTAATTACAGCACCTAAACCTCGCCGTGTTCTACGTGAATGGACAACAGATGCATTTGTCTTTGAAGCAGCATGTAGAAAAAGGGGTACATAGGTACACGAATGGTGATCATGACAGCATTCTTATTCGTGGAAGAGCAGAACCTTCTACAAAGGACTTAAAAGCTAGCTGGCAGAATAAGATATCATCACTTAGTCTACAATGAACTTGGATGTGAAACTGTGAGAGCACCCTGATACTGGGATTACATGAATATAACGGTATTGATATATTAAGTTCAATTTCCAGTCCTGAAAATAATCACTGGTATTAAAATATATCGGAGACATCAGTATTCTCGACGGTTTTATACAACTGAATACATCTTTAAATCATCCCTTAATAAACACTTCTGTAATTAGTATAAGTGTTTCGAATTATTTTCCTACATATCGTCTTAAAAATAAGTTAAATTAAAAAATTGGTCGTTTTAAATTTATTGAATTAACAAATATTATTCCCAGTATGAATTTCTTTAAATGACTGAAAATCATTTTCTCCCCACAATTTTGAAACAATATTTAGTTTTCAGGAACCAAATAATAAGTGAGTCCCGCAAATCTATAATAGTCAGGAAAACATTTACAGGTTCTTCATACAAACTCCGTGAAGTATGTTATTACCATTTAAATAACTATAACATGACAAACAAAATTTATCCTTAAAAGCAAAATATCGAAGGTGTGGTAACAATTTAATACATGATAGAGTAAGTCCAAAATGTTTTTTTCTTTACCTTATTAACTTTGTAACATTTACTACGTGAAAGAAATATGAAATAAAACAGCGAATTTAAATAAAACACTATAATAAGTATATTCTCTCTGCTCATTATCAACAGAATAGTGTTCATATACAGCTATTTTGATAAAGTTACAATTTAAACTTACCACCTCATGTCTCTCAGGTAGGGCAGAGAAGAGTTGAATGTGCCGGGGGTAAGAAGTGTCGATAGGAATAAGACGAAAAGAGATAGCCACATTGCATCGCGAAACTTCTAACACTTTATATCGGCGGCAGCCATTTTAATTGCGGTCGCGGCACAAACAGTGAGGTGTCGTGTAGTCAAATGATTTCCTCACGTTCGCGACAGGTTAGTTAATATTTTCGTGTTTATACTTTTTGGTCTCTGGTGTAGCATATCAAAATTTATGAATGACTGGTTTTCACGAAAATGAGAGTTATTTATTTACGAATCGACCGTTACATTTAAACCTGAGTTTTGTTAAATTCACCTCTACCCGAAGGAAAACTGGAGAATAACCCGGGCTAGGATAAGTAATCCAACACATCCACTGCTCAGTCTCCCCAAAAGTAATCAGTAGATCACGTGTGATCACGAGTGGAAAAATAAACTAATTGACGTATCATGTATATTTGGAAAGAGGAGGTCGAAATGACCAAAAGAATTCCAAAAGAAACTGGAGAAACAGATTAAAGAAAGAAAACACCATTACACGATAACCCTCTGCTATAACAGAAACAAAGAAAAATAAGAGCGAGCGTCAAAGTTCAAAGATAGGAAAGCATTTCAAAGAAAAAAACAAATAAATAAAACACTCTTTATATAAAATAGACGAATAGATTCGTTTCCACACGAAGGACTCCTTCTATTGCACAGTGTTTTACATTATACATTATAAAATGTACATTCCAGGAAACTTAAAAGGGCCTACAAAAATAATCAAAGGCCAGCGCTCTTAGCAGGATTTGTTTGGTTTGCAACGCCACTCCCCTGCCATGGAGAAAAAACTCCTCACCTTCGTCCGACCAATCGTAGGCAAAAACTTGAAACTGTTTCCACATTTGGCAGACCAATAGAATACTTGTACTGGTGAATATATCCCAATTAAATTGTAACGAGAGAAAGTTTTATTACGCCGCTATTAAAGAAATATTTTGTGAATTTTTATTATACATGTCTTGGACTTCCATAACAAAAAAAATCTTCATGCTATTAAATTCAATAAACTTTATTATTCTCTATATTTAAATGACATCTCAAGTTGTTGTCCTAGGGAATGTAAAACAAATTAAACTTCTCCGTAAAAATATTTACTTCTTACGGTTAAATCGATATTGTTTAAACACAGATTGAATACCATCGCAAGATATCGTATGAATTTCGGAGATACGCATTCAGGAAATACTTATTAATATTCTATTAACCTCTGAATATTATTCTGTGGCGCAAAGAACGTAAGGTCATTGGATTTAATTATTGTGTTGTATATTGTAATTTCAAAATGACATGCAGCTTTTTTATCCTATTTTTAGAGGTCAATCGGAAATCAAGCATTATGAAAGGAATTTGATTTAAAATGAATGAATAATACTAAATGTTCATTTTTGTGATATATTCAATAATTGCGTGCAGAGGAAGTAAACAAGAATTATGGTAATTCGTTACTGAAAGCACAACATATTTTGCAGTTAATAAAGTGTTAAAAACAGAATATCTTGCTTACACGCATTCACAGTGCCCTGAAAAACAAATTTTCGATATTTTTGACTTGTTGTCATCTCTACATATTTCTATGGTCTCAATGACACGGATTTTTAGTGCGACATCACTTACCAGAATATTTTTTCTTTAGTTTTGATTTTTTTTCATCGGAGAAGAAGAAATGATACCTACAGAGAAAAACAGAAAAATTAATATATCGAGTTAACAAAATGCTTTTGTGATTATGGATTTATTATACGCTTCCGACGTTAATTTTTATAGATAGAATGTTTCTTCCTTATGACTAATTTTTTCTTGAAAATGAAGTTACAGACCCCAGATACATGTAATTATAGCCTTGAGGAAGTCTAACTAAAAGTCAAACTCTGGCAGCCCGACGAACATTTTAATGAGCCAAACACTCGCTTTCTTAAACGGTATAAATATTTCTAATTTGGTCATCACTCATTGCTTCTCAGATTGTGTGTTATCCCAGGATATATAGGTCTCTACGCTTTTTAATGTTCTTCTGGAAGGAGAGATGGGAGTGTGACTACCGTATTTAAATGGAATTGAAAAATAGAATATTACATGAAGCTTTTCAAATCGAAACACAAGCAGAACAATTAAAAATTTCAATAAGTATATACTTAAATCATTTATCTATATCTTATTGTAACAATAACAAATTTGTTTAATGATATAAAGTTAATGTAATTGTTGGGAGATTCTATGACAGAAAAGTACATGTTAATTAGTAGCTTATTATTAAGAGATTTTTTATATTTTCTTTGTTATCGGGAACGTGCTGAAACTGTAGGTTGTGAATAAAGAATTCCTAAAATTACCATTCCACTTCATCATAGGTTTCACTGCGTGAAAAAAACACTCTTCTTTTTGTTTATCGACTTGCAAACCGAAAAAGGCCACATTAAAAAGTGTAAAGGAATGGTGTTCCGCGAGACCATCGTCCAAAAACGTACTTGAAGGAGGTAGATTGTTTTTTTACAAGGAACATCTTTTGTTCCTTGTAAAAAATTGTTTTGTTTTTACAAAGTTTATAAAATACCCGTCTAATTTCAATTCATAGCAAGACTTACAGAAAGTGCATATAACATTTTTCTCTACAGAACCTTGTGCTCTAAAAGTATTAGAAGATAAATTTGAGATGCTATAATAATATAATTTTGTTGAAAATGTTGTTTGATTATAAATTAGACAATTTAAAGCATATCAATTTTCTACTCAATATCCCTATTAAAATTGAGTTTCATTTTACATATTTCCTAACTTTTGGTAAGTTCAGTTAACAGGTATCTGGTGTATAACACTATCACACGTATTTCTAATAACTTCAATACAACAAAGTATTGCATAATTTTCATAATTAGAAATTCTAAAAAAAAATTCTTTATTTTTATCATGATTCTCTGTAATTTTTTGTAGATTGTTTTTTTTTATTAAAGGAATGATTAAGAATGTAGTCACAGGGTAAATTCAATTTTAAGAACTAAACATAATTTCGTCATGAAATATATTATTGTATACCATCACTCACAAATGAACCAACTAAAAACACCGTAACTTACGACCTCATTTAAAGAATTATTTTATAGAAATGTTGATCGAAAGTGTTAAAGTGAACGAGACATCGTATACTTGGGACATTTATTGAATTGAATTGAAAAGGACTTTATTTGTTATTTGCAATATGGTTACAATATACCATAGTTTTGGCGGGGCTGAGGGCCCGTTCGCCTGTGATTTTGCCGTGTAGTTGCCTTGGACTGTGCATACAATATTCTGGTTTCCACTCGTATGGAACTTGCCAGTTACGTCTTTCGCACTTTCAGTCATAATCGTGTACGATCTAGCAATATATTCCAATGTTAACGAAACAAAATAAAGTTTAATTTATGTAATTTACCCTAAATATGAATATAATAGAATTAAAATTTTACGGCTACCGGTGTGTTCGTTATGCACCGTTGGGGACCACGGATAACCAACGGTCAGGACAAGGAACATATTTACATATTTTTAAGTATTTACATATATATACAAAGTTACACAATACATAATACTCCATCTCTAAGTATTATACATATTTACATCATTACATATTTACAAATCACTTTTTTGTTTCTTCATTTCTTACAATCATCTTTTTTCATGTCATCATCCACCAGAATTAAGAGACCTGTAACAGAACTAAGGAAGGCCGGCAGAATCATTCTCATTCACTACTTCTAACTCAGCAATTCTTTTATCTCTCTTTCCTCTAACTTTATTGAAGAAATGTCCAAGGTGTTGCACTACCGGTGATCGATTATCCCTCATGACTTCGATACCTAACGTTACATCTCGCGGCCTTTCCTCAAAATTTCCCTCCCGTAACCAAAGTTTCCTAGATCGTTCAGTTGCAATGCATTATACAAGTTATGTATCCAGTCTTCATATTCTTCGCAGAGTGGACAAATATGATTCAATAGAATTCTCGACCTGCAACTACTATCTGAACTATTTGTGAACGTTTTTCTAATCTATTTAGTACAATTATCTGTCTTTCGTGATTATGTAATACCAATTTTATTTCATTTAAATCTGATCTATAATTGTCTTAGTATAATTAGGTTTAAACTTTTAAAAAGTGTTTTTATCTTTCCCCTCTAACTTCTTTCTGTACTGTCTTCGAAAACATGTTTCACAATTTCACTCCTAGAATCGTTCTTGATTTCTATCCAGTGTTTAAGCGCTCTTAATTTAAAAATTACATCTGACTAATATTCTCCAAACTCCCATCTTACTCCGCAGTTTGCAGTGCTTCTCGGAATGCCGAGAAACTCTTTTAAATATACATTATGTAATGGATAAAAATGCAGTTGTTAGTGCTTCCCCAAATTTCGACCCCATATGCAATCACAGGTATAACTAACGAACTGAACATCATGTCTGCGAGTCTAGGTGACATTTTGGGTACTTTAATTGCAGATTTCCGTATTTCGTTCAAAGCGATTCTCCCCTTACGCTTTGCTATCATTTTATGTCTATACCAGTTCAAGTTCACAGATATATTAACTCCTAGGTAAGTATATTCTTTCACAATATCAATTGTATTTTGCTTGAACGTCCATTTTTCATTTTTGCAACAAAAAAACCCAACCATTTTTTAAAACTATAATTTTCGTCTTGTCTGTATTTATTTTTAATTTTCTATTATCACAAAATTCTTATAAACGTTTTTGTCCCCCCTGAAACTCCGTAATCCATTTAAAAAAGATTATTAGGTCGTATGCAACAAGTAATTCTGGTATCGTTATCCCTGAGATTTCTAAGACTGGTGCATCTATTATGTCTCTAAGTAGATACTCCGTTAAATCGTCAATGAACAGAACGAAGAGCAACGGTGAGAGGACATATCCCTGTTTCACTCCAATATTCACAGAAAAAAGTCACTAATAAAATTTTCGTTAAGTCTAACACATGCCTTATCCGCATTGTATATTGCTCGCAGTGCTTTGATAAACTTTTGAGAAATACCCTTTTCCCCCAGTTTCTCCCAGAGTTGAACCCTGTCGACAGTGTCAAATGCTTTTTGGAAGTCTACGAAAGCGCAATGTAATTTTCCCCTCTGGACTGACGTCGCTTTCTCCGCGAGTGAATTTAATACATAAATGTTATCAATAGTGCTGTATTTGCTTCTAAATCCCGCCTGAAATGGGGATAGCTTGCTATGCGTTTCTACCCACAGAGTCAACCGTTTTGCAAGATTTTACAGAACACCTTATCTACGACACCGAGAAGAGATAATTCCTCTGTAATTATTTGGATAATTTATACTCCCTTTATGTTTGTATATCGGCTGAATTACGGCTCTACTCCAACTATTCGGAAAAGTTCCCGTAGACAACACACAGTTGAAAGTTTGTAATAAAATTGGAGTTAGATCTACGCTTTTAGGCATTCTGGAGGTAAACCATCCACCCCAGCCGCTTTCCCTCCTTTCAGGCCCGCAATTGATTTATAAATTTCATCTTCTGAGATTTGACCATCTAGTTCCGGAATAGATAATATCTCTGAGTATTGAACTTGTTCTATATGATTCGGTGAATTTTTTTAGAATATCGACGAGAAATGTCTTTCCCACTCTCCCGCGTCTATAGTATTCTGTATTCTTTGATTATTTTTTTGTGGGGCTTTAGGGCTCGTCAACATCGAGGTCATTAGAGCCCTTATTTGTCGGAGCATACGACCCTTGATTTTATCGGAGCATACGAATAGTTGACCAAGGCTCTTTGAGATTTTTATTGCATAAGATACCACGAATTCTGTTAGCTTTTGGTTCCTGCTAAGTTTTTCTCGCATTTTGAATGGTATTTTTATAACACTTTCTCGCTATTATATAATTTTGACTTAGTTCAGTATCTCCTAGCAATTGAAAACATTTTTAGCGCCTGTCTGGCTCGAAATTTAGCCACTCTGCACTCTGCTGAAAACCAACTAGGTCCGTAATTCTCCTATAAATGATCTCATTTCCGTTCCTGCTCCCCAGAGAGTATTTTCTATATAACTCGCGGCGCTATTTATATCTCCAAATTGTAATTTTTTTCGAACACCGGAGTGGAATTGTCTGACATTTCTTTTAAAGTTTCCTATGAAATTAATTTTCTTTTCATCTGACCACTTAATAATTGATAACCTCATTGAGTTTCCTGTAAACAATTGTTCTTCCTCACGTATTTTAAGATTTATTTTTATCCCGAGTGCCGTATGGTGTGAATCAATTCTAGGTCCGATCCAAAAGTCTTTGAAAAGTGTTAAAAATATTTTCGGTAACTAGGGCATAATCAAGAACACTTTCTCCATTTTTGTTTGTGAATGTAATGTCACCTACTTTGTCTGAACCATGTCGCCCATTTAGAATGTCTAAATTTTGTTCGTAGCAAAGATCTAAGAGTTTCTTTCCATCGTCATTGCAGTGCTTATTAAGATTCAATGCCAATTTTCGTCATTTAAAAATGAGCACGGATACTCTTCCCCGATTCGCGCATTAAAATAACCCATTTTTATAAATTCAACATGCGAATATTTTATCGAATAATTATTATTAATTGTGCTTAACTTGTCCAAGAAATAGTTAGTAAAGTATTTGGATTCCCGTGATTGGCGATAAACAATTATAAGAATAAAGGTAATGCCTACACCGTTGTGACGCGTGTCTCTAATTTTCAAGCAATTGCACCATCTAATTTCGTGTGTAGTTCATATGAAGTAGTTTAGGTTAATGTTTAAAAATTTGAATATAAAACAATTCCTTTTACGTTTACTTTACTTAATATGCATTTCCACATTGTATATTGCTATGACATGCGAGTCTTACTTTTTTTCTACCGTTACTTATTTACTTACGTGAATATTTCAAAAATTCATCAAGAGTATATGACAAATAAGATACATAAATTGAACCGAACAAAATACATATTTCTTTATTTTTAAATCCAATAAACCTAGAGCTTGGAAAATTATTATTTTAATTTATCGTGCTAATTTGTTAAAATTTCCAATAACATTGTGTCAAATGACACCAATCTGTTACGTGACGCAGAAGAAAATATTGTATGAATTAAATGGAACCTTAACTTTACTTCAGAAATAATACGAGACAGCCAGCTTCGAACTTGAGAAATATTGTATGTGCGCGAATGAATAATGCTTTGTGAAATTCGTATATTGTGAAACTCTTAGTTGCTTCAGTTATGTTTCTGAAATCAACATATGGTCATAATATATGATACGTTTAAGAGAATAATGATACAAAGAATAATTATTTGGTTGTCCGTAGTATTCAAGCTAGTTCGTCTCATAGTATTTCATCAGAATACGATTATGAACATACAATAACTCAATGTGAACATGAAACTTGCGAGACAAATGCATTCACCGTTCATCATAAACTTCCCGCCGTCCTGCGAACTATTATTTTTGTAGCTTCGGTAATGCGCCACCAGACTGCAGCAATGTAGCTCTCAACAATTCCCGCGCTCAACGCGAGAGCTATTAGAGGCGAAATGTCACTGAAGGTTAATAAATCAAATACCGTAGAAAGTGTAACCACTAATGGCACGAGTTGTAATTGCGTAGGATTTATCTGCACTGTTCCCGACCGCCGCCGCTAGCGCCACAGTCGCTGCATCGCCAGCACCGTCTGGCCGTTCTCGTCGTCGCCGGCGCGCCGCCGTCGCGTCGCAAGAACTTCCACCAACATCGCCAAACGCTGTCACCGCGACCCGAGCTGCGCCGCACCGCACCGCGCCGCTTCTGTTTTTCGCCCGGATAAACCCAAGTATGTTCGGCTTAAGGAGAGAGGAGTATTCCCTCCACTTAAGCCCTCATCCCTGGATACAGAGCAGCGTTAGCAACAGCGAATAGTTAATGGTGCTTGTTTCATTTGCGGTCTCGAAGTTCCCTGAGACGGAATGCGTTAATTCCGCCCAGCCGTAGATTGTCACAGATGTGGGCACTAAATAATATTTGTCGGAGAGTGCAGTGTGAATGGTGGGGGTAGTGATGCTGGTCACGGTCACAGTTCTGGGGCATTTGTGGAGAGATGGAAGGATATGTAGGTCGCCGGGATCAATATAGTCGATACAACCTCAAAAAAGACATCGTCATCAAAAGAATGTTGGTGTATATTAGTGCGTAAAAAATACTAGCCATTCCAATACACGAACAGAATTATATGTGACACATAATATTGGTGTCCTACAGGTGTGATGTGGTAGAATGTTGTGGTGAAATCAATACATTGTATTCAGAAAACTTGAATCAATTTAAGGAAATTAATGAAAAAATATATAAGAATAAAAAACACAAGAAACCGATAAAAAAGGGAGAATATATTTTGAAGTTTATTCCTATGTAACCAGCTGGTGTTTTATTTTTATTCCTGAAATTGTTCCAGACTATGGGAACAATACTACGAACAACGAATATGCACACACAATTGTAAGGAATGAATAAAAGAAAGAAAAAAGAATTCAAATTCCAAAACCAATGCAACAGTCTTCAACATTATATCAATATTTGCTCACATTTCAACATCAAGTACTATTTTATTGATAAATGAAAATGAGAAGAGTTTTCTAAGTACATGAAAATTTCTCAGTAAACAGTTATCTTTATTTTGGTAGAAGAATGCTTGATATGTTAATAAATGTTCGCTACGCTACATTAACATTTTCGTTATCTATTGTGTGAAAATCAAAGATTCATTAATTGAAAGAAAATAAAACCATTAGTGGTGAATCAAAGCAAACCTTTCCATCTTCAACATAATTTTATCGGATATAACGCAAAAATAGGTAGATAGAGGTACGATACAATTTAAGAAATTTAATGACGAACAATATCCCTAAAAGAATAACGAACATCTACAGTGTTAAAGTAAATTTTATGCGTATTGAAAATGTCTCGATTCAATCTAGATCTAAAATATCTCCAAAGGGCGAAATAATACGAAAAAATTCAGCCACAAGGTACAAAACTATTCGCATTCAATCTTATAACTTTTCTGAAATCTCATGGATTCAAACATTACGAACACTTCATTCACATGCCTTACCGGTCACGAAGGACCAAACGAGGAAGGAGTACGAGCAGCAGCAAAACCCATCCTTCGTTGGCTCAAAGTTGAACCGACGGCTCGGGTTCGCTCCACTGAGCAGAACATTAATTGTGCGTGGAGTCCCACAAGTTGTGCTGCTCGATGTGCTCGAGCTGTTCCTCCTCCCACTCCACTGCCTGCTTCAACACTCCCACCGACTGGAAGACTGGAGGAAACGTGGAGAGAGACTACATCAGGATGGGTTATTGCTAGGTCCTAACGCCATGAACATGGCAGTTCTTTGAGATTCTTTTTCTTCGGGTCAATTGAACCATGGTCCTGAACCGACTTCTCTCCAGGGTCTCTGTCTATAGACTGAAACTTGGATAGTTACGCTGCTTAGAAATCATTACTGTTTCTTCATCCTCCAGTAAGAAAATATAATATAATTACGTTCTCCACGTCATCTCCAATCTTCTCAACAAATTTCTAGACCATAGTTTAGACTAAGTCATCTCCTCAATTTGTGTTATTAATTTAATCTCCCACTACCTGATGATGATTGACAATTATATTTTATTAAAGTGGTTCAATATATATGATTCTATTTTTTTTCCTTTGTTTCCAACAGAACGTAGGCTTATGCGGTATAAGGGGGTTATACTATAAATTGAGAATTGAGAATTGAGAACAGGACTTTATTAATAGAAAGAAATATGAAAAACCAAACATGAAATAAAAGAACAAGGAAGAGGATCAGTGTAAGAGCGGGATTGGAAGGGAGAAGATACATAACTAAATAACAGATGATTAGTTCTAGTTAATTTGATTATTGTACTTTTATTAAGTCACCAATGAAGAGGTGTCATATGAGTTGAATTTATAGGAGCACGAATAATGAATGCTTGGAATCAATAGGGAATCAAAACAAAATTGAAACAAATTATTGGTGTATTTCTATGCACTTTATTTTTTTGTTTCGATTTATTAAAAACTTTCCACATATTAAACTTAATTTATTTAGTTTAATAAAAGCAAGAAGGTTCCTACATTTCGTCATGAAAAGTGTAGCGCATGAGTGAGGAAGCATGTATACCCTTCAATGGTCCGTTACGTCAGTAGTTCAATATTTCCGTTCTTGAATTTGGAGCAAACTTTTGAGATCTTTAAAGAAACGGACAAAATTTAACTAAGAAAGCATCAAGGAAAACTATAAAATATGCATTTCATGGTAAGAAGGAATCTTTGGAATCATTAGAATCGAGAAGGAAAAAATTTAGATTATGTGCACTATAATGTATAACTGAATGAGAGAAGTGACGAGATATGAACCACTATAAAGGCTACTACATTAGAACCTGTCACATATTCAAAATTAAAAGTAGAAAACAGAAATGATAACGGGAAATATTCATTTGTGAATATGTCTTCTACAATTAACGTTTATAATATAATCAAAACAAAATAGCAATAAATTATTGCTGTATTGCTATGCACTTTATATTTTTCATTTCTTCAAAATTTATTCAAATTCTTATAAGAGCATTTTTATGGAAAATCCTTCTCTTTCTATCTTCAAGTGCTCCCATGTTCCCACATAAAAAGAAAGGTCTGTTTAAACAAAATAATGACACAAAATATACAGTATTCGTCCATCATTCAGTCGTAAATCTTTAATTATTTATCAATTTTGTAAATAGAACTGTCTCCGATTGGAATAAATTGTCTGCAGTAGCCTTCGAAGCCTTCGAAGCTTTCCTCAGATCGAATGTAAGTTCAAGAAAAAAGTTAGACTGGTTACTTAAGTATATCTTCAGCTTTTGGTTTTAGCGATCAGTGTTGAGAGTCATTATTGGAGAAATTTGGCCGATCAACTATGCCTCTTCTGTGTTTTCTGGTGTTATTTCGTTGTAAAATGTATTAAATGATATTTTAAAATATCTTGCGCAGCTTGTTTTATTTTTGCCACAGATTCCTTTATAATACTTTTTTATTTTTAAATTTTATTATTTTTAAATTTATCATTTTTTGAAACTTCCCCAGCAACCCAGTATCTCTCTTTTCCAATTCCCTCATGAAATAAGTCACGAAGTAGGTAAATAAGGGAGGGTGCTCCTATTGTCTAATGTAATGTGATATTTTACGATTCCTCGCGTTGTTCCTCACGTATTTTGTATTATATACTAGTGGGGAAAATTTATTATTTGTTTATATAATGTGAGTTGTGTCGTTTGTATGTCTTGTATATTCTTGTGACCTCTGCCTCCGAACTATGCTAAGTGCGGGTTATATTAATTATATGTGAAAGAAGCATCTACAACTGGAAAATTTCCAAAAAAAATCGGGGAATAGGGAAACAAAATTTCTTATGTGAATCCGAAAATACGGAAACAATATTTTCTGAAGCGAATAAGGTTTGATCAGGGAGGCTGAAGGACAGGGACCTACTAGAAAATCCACCTTCCATACTTATTTCCCTCCAATCTTCATAAATCATGCTAAACACAAATTTCAACACCTTTGTGATGATAGGCACCCTTCATCCCACGTGTTCATTCATGTCAACCCTTCATTCACGCAACCCTCAACTTAAACCTACCCTCGAGAAACGAACCAATTTTCTTTCGAAATTGTGCTCCGACAATTTCATGGGACCGAATGTTTGTTTTTGTTGCCTAATCTTCTATAAATGGAATATCTGCAAAAAATCTTTCCCAGTTTTTGAATGCAACTTATGTGTTTTTATCGTACATCGGAAAACCCAAAAAATTCATAATGAGCAATAATATAAATCAATATTTTTAACATTAATTATTTTGTTAATTTTAAAGCATACTGTTAATTTATGTTTAATTTATATAGTTGATAGTGGAACAAATAGTACTTTTCCTTTCATTGAAACCAAAAGATATAAACAAAAATTACTATACAATAAAACAGGAATATAATACACAGCTCGAGAATACGCCCTTGTCAATACGCCGAAGTCAAATATTTTCATCATATAATGTTTTATTTTATCATAGCTTGTTCGAGAACTTCTTAATAATTTATATGAACATGAAGAAAATTACATAGAGGAACACTATTCTTGATACGTCCTTATACATTAAGTACTAAAACTTTGTGTTTTTGTACGTCACTTTTTTGTCACTTAAAGAACATCATTATAAATAATTTCGATGTTTTTGTTGGTCAAGGTTGAACCCTTTTTCTCCCAAATAATGAAAGTATCCGTTAAAACTGTTCCACAAGAGTAAAACATACGATTTCAATCGCTCCAGGACTGAATGGCAGACTTAATTCGAGTAAACACCCAGTCCAAAAAATTCCACCCTTAAAGCATCTTGCACCGCTCCTTTCGACCAGTTCTACACGGTTTCTTCGTCTCTTTGGAGGGTTCTTAAGAACGCGTTGAACTAGCGCGGAGGGCCTCAAATAAGAAAGCTAAACACAGATCCCGCAGCTCCTCGAGACGCGGTCTTCTCCGAAACACGAGAGAATTTCCGGCGGTTCGAGGGGGCCATGCTACAAAAAGAGCGTGCTGCCACTTTGGTGATCGGAAAGCGGACGGAGGGAAGTTTCGTACTGGAAACTGGATCCGACAAGGAACGCCTTTCCATGCTGCTCGGTTTAGTGCCGATCCCTGTGGTACACCAACGAAATGAGGATTTCGAGGTTTTAAACGGTAGGTTTGGGAAGGGCGAAAAGTTAATAAAAAAAGGAAGTATGCGTATAAATTCATGAAATCATATTAAATTGTTGTTTGTTGTTGAATGAAATTGTAAAACGTTTCAGTACCTTTTAGAAGATCTGAAATTATATACTATAGAATTTTCAAAGTTCCTTAAAGAATTTAGGATTCTTTTAGCAATCACGAGTCTGTTTAAATCATATACCCCTAGATGCTTGTAGAGAATTAAGAAACAATTCTCCCATACCATTTTGAGTTATAGTTCAGGTACCTATTCGTTAAAGTTTATGAGTGTTTTTATAATAATGTATATTACAGAGAGAATTACATTACCAATAAAGGAACAGTTACTCATAATGAAGCAATATATTACAAAAACCAACCATTAAAATAATAAATTAAACATGTACTGTGTGAGAAATAAGAAATAGGAATATTTTCATCGCGAAAAAAAATATAAGGAAAACAAAACCAAGAAAGAAAGCAAATGCTTCGAATCTTCTCTGTTTTAGTTATCTACGTTAAATAATTTGGAAACAGTAAAATAAAATATTTTAACATTTTTGAGTGGAAAAAAATTTTTACTGTCACTTTATCCTGGTATTTAATTTAACAAAATTTGAAGAATGTTTCTTTAATTCACAGTTGATTTGAACTGCAATTTATGCAATTGTTTCTTCTTGACTGCATATAAAATATTATTTTATTGAATATAAAAAAAATAAGAAAAATGTATCTGACTTATTGAAGTTTGGCAATCGTAGTATTAAAGTGGACGTAGGTCTCATAAATGAAGTCAAAGATTTACATTTTCATCGAATTAGGGAACCCTAACAAGTGCACAAACACAATAAAGCGAGAAACACGAATATAATTGCAGGTTGAAACGCATCCCATCATTTAAATGATGCCTCATCTGCGGCTGCTGTATGATGAAGGTCGCGAGTGGTATTTCCGGTGAATGACGCCCACTCAGCAGGTGCAGTTTCCGATTGAGCCACCGGCCTCTCATAGCGCTTGCTCCGCATTCCATTATACCAAGAGGATGGGAGTACCACATTCAAGTTCTACGTAGTGCGTTGTATTCAACATTTCTTCGAATCTTTTGGGTCCGTTTGAGTCCCGCAGGCAAATCCTGAATATCAAAATAATTCTCCGAACATAGTATGAAGTAATCCATATTTCTGTCGTAAGCATCATTGATAAGTTATTTGTTTAGGAAAAGATTGTATTTTAAACATATAGTTTGCTTTTACTAATCAGCAAATGAAATTACAATTACACTCGTTCGTATTGTGATTGAACCCATGCGCTTACAAAACTATTCGAATATAATATTCAATGATAGAACAAATTTTATTCTACTTTGAAAAATGAACACGATTCTTCAATAAATTTTTATTAAATCGACAGTAACGCATTCCAAAATTTTCTTACCGTGTGAATTTTTTTTCATATACTGTAATACCTCCATTGCTCCACTAGAACAACATGTGTTATTAATGATTTCATCATTAGGGTAAAACTTTTGTTATAAATATTCGTCACATAAAATATTTGATCAGATGATTCTTGTATTTCTCTTGTCAAGATTTGCAGTAAGATTATTTCTCAATAACTTTTTCCAGAAAATGATTCATAAAAATATTTGAATGAAATGACTATTCTGCGAAAACAACGTACGGATATTTTTTTTCACGAGAGACATAAGGAGTTATTCTTTCTCCCTTAGTCAGGAAGCGACCACCCGTAAACTTCATCCAGGAATTTGAATTCCACCCGTGGGGTTGGGGGACGTTCCACAGCAGGGTGAAAATTGATAAACGAAACAAAAGCAGGCGGCACGACGACCGCCGCCTCCATCACCTCTCCATCCTCCCCCGCCATCACTCCAAACGCATCCGCTGCCACCACCTCCACACCGTCACGGATCGTACCACCCGCATCGCCAGCTCCACCACCACCGACCGGTGCATCCATGACGGATGAGAATGTCCCTATAATAAATCCCATGCCTGTAATATTGATGTAAAACACCATACATCAACGCGAGTCCGGTGCCGTTCGCATAAAACAACGGATGCGCTTTATAAATACTCCCGGTATGCATCATCGTCATCGCCATTAGGCCGGCGGCGATGGTGGCGCTGGCGGCGGCGGTGTGTGTCACTGCGTCTTTCGGAGATGAATGGCAGGCTGGAGAGGGGAAGAGAGGAGGCAGCAGGGCCTCCAAATACACATTGGGGACGCAAGGGATTCGAAACACGGACGGACGCAAAGAGGGATGAGCTATGGGGATGTCCGATTTCAAATAGAATTAATATTTTTTTCAGAGAAAGATGGATGTGCTCGAGGCATTGCGAACCGAATGGGACTATGACGTTCCATATTATTGATGTTAAAAGTTAATATAAGTCATTGATTCTTCTGAGTTATAGAATAAACAATCTATTTAACTCCTACCATCTAAATAGTTCAGGTTTTGTAGAAATAATGTTAAGAAATTTGTTTCCTCGTAATACATTTGAATCAATATTTCAGAAACAGTCATAAATCATGCGGAAAGAGAGATTATATTCTGATTATTAAGAGGCAAAATTCCTCCCTTGGTGACCGATTCTTAAATGTATCTACAAGAAATAAACGGTATAATTATACATATGTTTCATGATATCACAAACCAATTCCATTAGCTATTTCAACTTTTTTCATTTATATTTTATAGACAGTTAATGCCTCAATCGAGAATTAAATATAAAAATTATTTCGCGTGTAACAATATAATGAAATGATCACAAGATAATCAATTCCACAACGCACTCGTCATTTTCTGCACAGTTTTCAACAACTTCTGTACATTGTTCTTATTTGTTTAAGTAAAATAAACATATCTTAACACTTATTTCATGAAGGTTTTTGGTACAATAAGATAATTGAATGGTTATAGGAGTAACAAATAATCAAGTGACCAGAACAGCAACTGCCGAATAAAGGTCGGTTTACACTCGTCACCAGGACTTGGCGCGGGCGCTTGTCATTCGCACGTATACCCATCGCTGGAACTACATTTCTTTTCAGGGGGCGCAAGCTTAGCCATTCATTTAGTATTTTACGTGTCAAGATTTTGAACACTTAAGCCAATTTCTTAGTCTTTAATCAATAGTTTTCTTTTAATTGCTCAATAGTATTGAATCTATAGGATGTTGATTGAATAATGATAAATTTTTTTCAAAGAAATGCCACGGAGACGCGCCATGTCGATTTCTACCTACTAATTCCTTTCACTATCACCATCGTGTAAACAGCCACTTGTCATTACATCTCCTTAGTAGCCATGACAAGTTCCAGTGACAATAACTAAGCTCGCGTAATCAAGCCATTAGACGTCATTCTAAAAAAATGCAATGATACTCCCCAAGAAAAGTTATTTGTAATATATAACAAAATTCTACATCAATAATAAAAAGTGGGTGACCGAGCTTCTCAGATTTGAAAATATATACTCTGAGAAATTAATTTCACTAACATGGTGAATTTGCATTTCCTCTACCATCCACACCATTCGTAGGTGATAATTCAATATTTATCCAGTTTGACTCCTTGTATGTACGCCAAAGAATACAATGACTGTATATAGAAGATACGAAACATTTGCATCGGAAGGTCTTGACTCTCTCATTCACGTACAGGCAATTTTAACAATTAAATTATCTATTCTTTTTTGATCCATAATAAATGTATTTTCAATATTAAAACAGTTTTATAACAACCCCACCTAAAAATAAACTTATATTAAATCGGTTTTCCAGACCAAAATTTCTATTATGCTAATTGTTGCGTTGCTAACGTCTATCATTATTATGTCATAAAATAATCATTTTTACGACTTTTTCAGACTTCAATGCTATTTCGCTCACGACATATCGACAGTGGCTTGCTATGTCATCTGTTAATGGTATATAAATATTACATTATCCTAGAAATATGTTGTGAAAAAAATGTTATAATATTTAAAAACAGAAAAAACAAAAACCATATTCAAAATTCCCATAGTTCCTCTGTGTCCCTATACGTAAGTTCAAACTCCCCATGGTGATTTTAATGTGGATTATTTCGCTCTTGTAACTTATATAATAATTTCTTTCTGTCTATTATCCTGATATTTTTCCAGTCCATCGAACTATTCTCGTCGAAGTAATAATTTTTCTGCTAATTTCATAAAAGTTGTTAGAGACGTTCTCAAGAAAAAAAATCCGAAAATTATGTACAATTATGCTTCTTTATTAGAAACAGATAGTGATGTGTAACAAATAAAATGCCATTGTAAAACAACGCAATTATGAAATTAAATAATAATATGATAATAGAACATATTGATTTGAGGTAATGATTGAACTAAATGAGACTAAATTTGTAGTTTTTTATCTGCATGGGCAATAGTAGTTGAGATGAAATCACTTTACTTCAGGTTTCGCAACTTGCAGGTGTCGCCGGTAGCGCTATATGAACGCACCTGCAAGTTACTTCTGGGGAAGAAAGGGAAAGAGATTGATTTACGTAATACCACAGTACACGCTTTGGTCTGCGAACAAAACAGAATGAAAACATTTAAACCTCACCGAGGATTGAACAGAACATACAGGATTTGCATACATGAAAATATTCTCATTTTTCTCTGCCTCAACTTCTGTCAAAAAAGTTCGAGATATTGTAGAAAACAATAATCCAATAAGGATCTGAGAAAAAAATCTATCAAAAAATTAAAATACACCATAACAATCTAGAAGTTGGCTTGCTAAATAAGGATGTTTGGGTGACAACGGTTGAGAGACCTACTACTTTCTTTAAGGAAGAAAATATTATAAATACGAATAATATAAAATTTTAGTGACATGTAATCTTATGGGAAACTTTTCGCGGTTACAATTATTGAAATATCTAAGCAGTAATACGGATTTCAATAATACATTTTTAACCTAGCTGTTCCAAATAAAATAAAGAATCTTACGATTCAAAAATTTACAAGTTTTGGTAAAAAATTGTATTCTTGAAATCCCATTCTCCGATTAGATACTTCTGAATACTAAATCCCGGGATAACATGTAAGTTAATGTTTATTATCCAATTTGGTGCGGTAGAGGGCAAAAATGTATTAGATTTCTGAGGGTAATAGATCTTCATTTCTTGAAAAATTAATAGGTTCCTTATTTGGTGTCACCCTAACAACCATTCTACCCGAATAGTAATGTGAGAGTGTAATTATAAAATAGTGTAATATTTTACATAAGTTGAAAATTATATTTGAATGCACACGTTGAAAGTGAATTGTGATCAAAGTAAAAATATCACATTGCAGAATTATTACAATTAACTTACGGATTTTTTTTTAATTTAAAAGATCCAAATTGAATAAAAATCCAATAGATCCAGTCGGAAAGTTCATTATCTATGCAAATTCTCTTCGACGTTTTTCTTTGGATGTTGAAGCGTGTAGAATGCATTCAAACCGTTCAGTGTGCGATGACTCAGAAATGTACGAAGTGTTAAATATAGTAACGTGAAAGTATTGTACATCGGGTAAGTATGTGAACAGAGATCCAAAAGTACAACCCCAACACGTTCTTGTGTTCTCGAAATGAGTAATTGTAATATTATTAGTTATATACAAGTTTTTTAATGTATTTTGTGAATTACTCAAGATTCAAAGATGTACGCTCTGGATGATAAAGAAAGACTCTGTACCTGACAATACCACACTTCTTTATTTTACCGTAATTACCACAAACCAATGTTTTTCTCTGTTAATGGGCTCATTCACCGAGTAATGTAGTCAAATTGGTCCCAATTTATATTTTCGGGTTGCAACGTTTCGGACGTTTTGTCAACGTCCGTCTTCAGACGTCCGGCAGCACCGGTATTCGAATCAGAGTACCTTGGTTCTTAACGCGAGGACGTTACCGTTGGACCACTGCGACCCGGCGGTGTAGGTGATATGTTTATCCTCTTGTGTTGTGCTGGTCTAGTATTAATACCCTCTATTGGATGTATGTTACTAGCCAGGCGGATGTATGACGCGTCCTTTATTTTCCGCTTTCTCCGGCGCTGGGGAGTTCTTTTCCCATAGGATGCAATGTCCGTTTTCCCAGGCGTGGTCAGCTAATCTTGATTTGAAGATTTCTGCCTGGGCCTTTCAGTTTCGTCGATGTATTCTTGGCCGCATTCACATGGTATACTGTACATGCATTCCTTGAGTGTTTGGTTTTCATCCGTTGGCTTCGTCTTGGTGAGAATGCTCCTTAGTGTTGTTCTGCAGCTGAACACTGTCCTCAATTGGAATTTGTTTCCAATTCTCTTGAGTGTTTCCGCTAGACCTGGGACGTACGGTATGACAATCGTGCCTGGTTCGAATACCGTTGCTGCCGGACGACTGGAGACGGACGTTGACAGAATGTCCGAAACGTTGCAAAACGGAAATATACCTGTTGTGAAGGTATAAACAGGTAAAGATGATGGATAATGTCAAAAAAGATTGTAGTAAAAATGATCATATTACATCGTCAAGAATTTCATACAGAAAAGAACGGACGCTATATTATTTACACTTTTGTCATTGTATCATACAATTACGTATGCTATATAAATATTTTCTCCTTCTAAGTTACATATGTTTCGTATAGATCTTTAGAGTATCATCTTGTAGAAATATTATTCATTAAGCTATAGGCTTTTTCCGCTGTAATCAGATTAAATTTTCAAATATTTCCGTCTTTAAACATCACAAATAAATATACTAAAAAATAAGATATTATTTTCATGCAAATAAAACTTTTGGGATGTATTTGGATTCGACATTCGATAAAAAAAATTCAGCAAGATTTCGATAATAAAAAGGAATGCGATATATTGAGAAAATCTTTAAAACTCTTGGCATTACTCAAGAACTTTTCTCTCTTCGTCGTTTCTTTTTTATTTTTCAACAACGGCACCTTATGCAGACGTCTTATATTCTTGTACTGTTAATTTTAGATTAGTCTACGCATAGAACGTAGAACGTTCTACAAATTTGTAGATTAAATGCTGTAATGAAATAAATTTCCATTCACAGTCGCCTACTTGGCATATGGGTCCCTGCAATTGCTGCACCTCTATTTCATGTGAGATCGGACGCCCGCTCAGAACATCGCCATGTAGCCTCGGGGTCCGTGACAGGTCGGCGAAGCGGTGCCCACTGAGTCGTTCATCACGTACGACTCTCCCCCACCATGTGACCGTCCCACTGCTTCCCACCATAAATACATCTACATTAAGATATTCTCGCAATTAACGTCGGCTTCACGGCAAGTTACGCGCTCCAGAGGCGGCACACAAATCTATGGAATGAAGGCAGAGTTATCACATACTGCATCCAGAGTAAGGGTTCGTAACGTACTGCTTTTTAAGTGAAAGGACAAAGGTGTCGAGGTATAATTTATATTTAATGAAGGTGAAAACTTCAAAATGCATTATAATTCCAAATGAAAGTTCTATTGAGCTGTTTGACACATTTCTGAAAACTATTATCCCGCACTCATCACAGTTTTGACTTCACATCATTTTAGGACTTCTCCATCCGAATCTCTTATCCAAATGTTTCACAACGAGTTTGTAATTTGAATAGATGCGGAAAACATTTGTGTAATACGAGATATCATGAGAGGGATGAGTGGATAAGAGAGCAAGAAAAATCACGGTAAGAGCAAAAAACGGATTAAAAAAAGAGAAATTAAGGACAAGCGAGCCGCAAATTGACTCCGTTGCGTAATGCTGCGGGCAAAACCGAGCAACATTATTTTCTATTACATGTGTATGAGTTGCGAAATATATAATAGTAATTAGTTTAATAGAATCTAGATAAACCTAATAATAAATTTTTTCTAAAAATGGCAGATACAAACTGCGTATGACCATGCGGAGGACAATAAACTAATTTACTCTCCGGAAGCAAAGCAAGGGACCGTCCTATCAATTCTGATGAAGGGCCCTAAGGCAGAGGTGAATGTAACATTTTAGCACACTCTTAAGATAATAATGAAATAGTTCAGTACATGCTATAATATTAATATAATTCCAACAATTTTGTATTTAATGAATAACTTTCTTTTGAAAGTTTTCAAAAGTACATATGATTATCAAACTATAGATTATTTGGAAAATATTGTTTTTAAATCGTAATCGGCAAATCGTACTTCATACCATGAATCTAATCACATTATTACTTTCTCATATACTTAGTATCCGTCCGTCTTCGCAGCAATTCTGAGTAAATGGATGAATCAATTGAATTCGCATTTCTTATTTACGGTAGAATTTACTTGTCGATGCACGTGCTCTTTTTTTTACTTTAAAACAAAGGGTACTTCACATGAAGGTCAAAGTACTCTTTTAAGTGTTCCTCGAAAACTGCTCCAGCGATTTTGCTTAAATTTTCTGTACGTATGGCTCAATTAGTATGCATTACATCCGCATTAACGGTATTTCGCTTGAAAGTTTGGTATAGCCGAAGCAAAATAATTTCTGTATGCTACACTTGCGAATTAGTTTACAGTTTCAAGAAGCTTGAATAATATTTAGCAGTATAAATGGACGTAGAATACATTTTTCGTAAACTGAAATGAAAGATATGATAATGAAGAGGGCACTGCAGATAGGAAAATCCATCAATTTCTCTCTACAACGAAAATTACAGATACATAATAATTTTACGATATTTATAAAACTGATATGTTGCTATATGTTTTGCAATAATATTCGGAATATTTATTTTACTTTCAAATTTCAAATAAAAGGGAGTAATGAGTTCATCTAGCGACTTTGAGCATGAATAGAGCACTGGAAGACAATCAAAATATAGAGGATCACGCCAGAAATGATCCTTTCACTATGGAATTTTTTCTCACTCTATGCTGCAGACGGAGAAAGGTATATGAGAAAGTATGTGCAATGGCTTTGCACCACTAGGTTTTTTGTGTCTCCGCTGAGGTTTATGTCACAGGTCCTTTAATAAATAAAAATTATTTTAAAAATTCATTTCCATCTATATCTAATTCATAAAATTCTTCCCTATGTTAGTTTCAGAAACTAGAAAAATATTTCTATTTTATTTCGTTTTTTTTGTTGTTGTTGTTGTTTTTTGCGCAAAATCATGTTTTTTCTTATGTTCAGCAATAAAAAGGACGTATATCTAAAGAGAAAAGAAATTTGAATGTAATAATTACAGGTTTTTATTTCAACAAAGTACCAACATAAATTCACTCACTTGAATAATGAACACACATATTTATTGGATTAATAAATATTACATCCCGAGGGTATTATTCTGTTTGGAACAGTATGCAAATTTGCCACGTCAATTAATATTGGACAACAATCAATAGCGCTAACAAATGCAGAATTAAACAAACTAATTAATTTTCATAAGGGAAATATAATAAATTGCATTAAATCTCAAAGATTGAGCTGGTTTGGACATCTCTGCAGAATGGGGGAACAAAGAACTGTTAAGAAGGTATGGGAATGGAAACCATTAGGTGTTAGACCTCAAGGAAGACCGGAGAAGAAATGGTCTGAGGACGTCTACAATGATACAAGTAGAATGAAAGTGGATTGGAGAAAGAAGGTCATAGATAGGAAGGTGTGGAAGCAGATTGTTGAGAAGGCCAAAACTCTCATATCAGAGTTGACAAGAAGAAAAAGAAGAATCAATAGCGGATACTGTCTAAACGACTAAACAGTTGTCTCTGTTATTATATAAGTAGTTTTGTCGTGGTTCTAGTTAAATTGTTAAATATTATTCCTAGTGACGGTACGGTTGCATTGTCCATAAATAAACGAACATAAATTACACTTTATGAATTGTTCTACAAAAATAAAATTTAAGGGGCCACTTAACCAACACTTACGACCATTAATAATTATTATTTTAAGGTAGCCCTCAACTAAGCAACCCTAATATCCTCATTAGCAAACGTTAGAAAAGTACAACAAACAGTAAACAACAACAAAAATTGAAAATGAAAGAGAAAAAATTTATATTTTTTAATATTTGAAAAGTATAAGAATAATATATTTAGTGAAGTAATTTAAATTGCATCAGCGCAAACGGCATAAAATTACGAAGAGCTGATTAAAAGTAGATTCCAACCAAACATCGCCTGACCACTCCATGTCTCTATGATAATAGACAAGTTAGCATGAACTGCTATTAAATACAAAATACTGTTCTCCAGACAAAAAATTTCATATAAAAGAAAATGTTGTAGATTTTGAGAACATTTTAATATTACTAGGCATACTAATTTTGTTCTACATCAAATGGTTTTGACAATTCATTTTTAAT
Source organism: Laupala kohalensis (assembly GCA_002313205.1). Lineage (NCBI taxonomy): Eukaryota > Metazoa > Arthropoda > Insecta > Orthoptera > Trigonidiidae > Laupala > Laupala kohalensis. The sequence continues at coordinate 1,450,916 of NNCF01126132.1, forward strand.
TGTGCTCCTGCTTAGAACGGACTATACGTCCTCGGTAAAATGTGTAAGATTTGAGCATTAAATAAATTGATCAACATGGTAATGCAATCTGACGCATTTCATAAATCATATTTCTGGAAAATAATATTAACATGCGGCTCGGGACTTGTGTTATTCCGAAAAAATAACGCAGAAATAAAGAACCAGAGATGAAATATAAATGAAATGTAACAGCTCAAAGGATTAAATAAAATACCATTCCGAGATAACTGTAATTACCAAGGTTTGAGCTCAGACAAATCCTCGTCTTTCTGTCAAACGCAAACAAGAATAATTTCATCCGCAGAAAAACGAATGTGAAATAAACGAGACAGAAAAGGCTAATACGAAACAAACAACATGTTTACGACTACGACAGCAACACCATTCCAATTAATAACCTAATTTCCTTTCGTTCTCCCGACATATTTTCTTTCCCTGGTATGGAGACCCTCCGGAAAGGCGATCCGAAAGGAATCACCGCCGACTACCACATCAGAAACAGCAGGCGGGTGTCAGCACACTCTCCGTCAAGCATGAAACGACCACCGCGGGCGCCACGCTCGTATTTGCATCATGACGACTGATCGCTGACAGCGGCCATCCTTTACTACGCCACTGAAGGAGGATTGGAAGCTATGAAAACACGCAGATCACGGGAAAGGTCCACACCAAGGGTTTCACTTAGTAAAAGAGGTGAAACTGGAATAGTAGCCAGAAAGTTATTTTGAAGGGGCTCCATGCTTCTCATCAAAAATTAATAAATGGTAAGTTTAAAATATTTTAAATATGTATTAATATTTGTTTTGTATATTTCATATATTGAATACGAAGTATAGGTGCTCAGCGTTTCGACTTTGAATCAACTGTTCGTCTGGAGAATTGTTATAAGCGTTTGTTCCGAAATTTTCGAAAAAGCAACAATAACTTTTCTGAACGGTTAGGGGAGGAACGGGTAGGCTAGAATTACGTAATTATTGAGAGGTGGGTAAGAGATATCGTTACAAGTGCGATCCGGAATGGACGGGGATGTTAAAAAATTGTAATTTTTGCGTTACGTATTTTATGGACAGACCTTAAGATTCCCTTTCAACCTTCATTCAGAACTCATTTTACAGCACGCAGAGTTTCAGCGAGTGCGTTTCAACACCTGTTGAAGTCCATTCCCTCACTGGAAAAAAATGATACCATATAGATATTTGCCTCAAGTTCGATAAAATAGATTGAAAGTTGAAAAATTAAGCGGCAAGTCTTATTTCGGTTCGAGAGCAAAGGATCACGAATATGGTACATATCTAAATTGTTTCCTATCATACAATAATATGATTTCCAATTCATGATAACTAATGTTATACGCATCGAAATATACTTCAAACTTAGTGGAAAACGCACTTCAAATGAGACAGTACAATGCGAATTACGAGCTATCGTACTACGGATTCCATGAGGGTCAAATGGATGCTCTAAGCGGACAAGAACTGCACAACGTCATCCCACTTACTACTGCGTGACACCCCAAGTAACACCTTTCTTTTGGAAACTTTCGCTCATTACTACCACCCATGGTAGCTCAGAGCTAGCACACTTTCTTGCCACTGAGTTACTCCGGGTTCTATTCCCGGCGGGGTCAGAAAAAATTGTAACTTTTCACTTCAATGTCGCAGTTAATATCTACGCCGATATATGGTGCATTAATTATACCAATTTCACGTTCAGAATACATACATTCTGGCCACTGTTACTTATGAGAATAATTTACTTGAGCAGAGGAAGGAAAATCCAGAAGTAAATCTCTGACTCGTAACTCAAAATTTAGTTCCGATCATTAATAAAATATTGTTGTGATTGATGAGTTTGTTAATAGATGACACAATAAATGCCCCATTCCTAACTTGTTAACTTGCAATGCATCTTATTATTTTTATAAACCTGTAGAACAGAAACGTGTCATCGATTGTTAAAACTTATTTTACTATTTTAAACAAACAGCTTGAATACCTATTCATTACAAAATCCTATCTATAAAAGTTTCAGGATTCAGTGGCAGAAATATATTATTAACTTGTAATATTACCTTGAAGACAATTTAGTCAGTTCAACGTAATCTGTCATTTTTTTGTCATTTTGTAGCTAGTAATTGATTTTTGACCTCTTATAGACATCAAATCCTCGTCAATTTAGATTGGCTTTTGCATTTTAGAGGAAAACTATATAATAAAAATTAAATGCAAACCACCAAATTCCTCCTAAAAACATAAGTTACTTACTCATTTAATATGATAGAAAATATCCTCAGTAAAAAAGAATAGAGAATAAGATTGAAAATCGATTTTCCTTTCTTTAACTGAAATCAGTTGCATCTCAGCTCAATCAGTAATTGAATACATTGAATAATCAAATACTCTTCGGTCATTTTGTTTAATTCTTAATCATATTCATTGTGATTATCTTTCCATAAAACGAACATAAAGTACCATTTTTAATAGATTATTTCATATATTTTTTTGAATTTTAAAAGGAAAGTACTTATATAATAAGTTAAGAATACACTAATGTAAACGAAGTGAAACTTCTACTTTATATTCTTATTTTAAAATCTGGAGTGATATTGTACCTAATTCCGGTTCGCAGCTTAAATATTAGTAATATTTACTTTTCTTAAAAATATTAAATAAAATACAATACTTTAATTATATTATTCTAAACATACACAGATAATTGGGTAAATGCCAGTATACTGAAGGGAATCTGAGTGATTACAAAATACAAAACGTGGAAAACAAGGAGAACAGGGGTGACATTTCGTTGTCAGAGCTACTCAATCTTAACTGTCAGCTTCAATACCTATCGGCTCGAAGTGGACTGTACAGGTTCAGTTTCAGAACCAGTTTTTGTGTGTTACAAGAAATGTGACTCGAATGACAAATAAAGAAAACGTTAGGTTTTTTATTCGAATGTTTGCCGTATAGAAAGGTGATGAATTTAACCGCAATGTAGATTTGAATGTTTGATCCAGAATAAAAAGTATTTGGAGATTATTGATTTTAAATCAAAATACTTCTAAATTTTGGGCACAATTACAATTTTATTTATAATCGACACACTACATCATATTAAGAACGGACAATTACTCCAAGTTTTCCTGTAATAAAGCATTAAATATCGAATAATATACGTTGTTCCCTACGCTGGAAGACACCCACACTTGGAAGCAGGTTCGAGCGAAACTTCAAGAAGCATTTGGGGGTAAAAATACCACTAACAAATTTATTGGTACAGGTCCCAAGTGAGGTTCTGGGAGAAAACCCCTAGTCAGACTTAGCCCCCAGCGGAGCCGCTTGATTAAATAAAATAAAATTAAAAATAAATTAACAATAAAATGTAATTTGCAATATTATCAAGAACACAGTTAGATCGCTCATTAAAATTTTTATGTCTTTGTTAGGGAGTCTACTGAAGGTTTGTTCAAGTTGTGAATAAAAATTACTTTTCACATTTTCATCAGAACTTTCTGTTGGGGCATAAGATTGGAGTACACTTACATGTCTAATTTTAGCTTTGAGGCGAGCAGCTATTAAGCGTTAGCGAGCAGATTTTTTAAATTGATGTTCTAAATGCTAAAACTGGTGACGAAAATGAAGGCTTAGAACAGATAATGGGGACACACGGACTAGGACAAAGAAACAATAATGGTGATTTGTTTGTGGTCTTTTGTGCGCATCACGACCTAGTGATAGGTGGAACAATTTTTCCACATAGAATACACCACATAGTAACCTGGGGTTTCACCGGATCATAAAACACAAAAACAAATTGATCATGTAGCAGTTAGCAAGAAATGGAGAAAATCACTCTTAGATGTACGTAACAAAAGAGGTGCTGATATTGGTAGTGACCATCATCCACTATTAGCGACTATTCGAGTCAAAATCCAATCCTCAAAGAACATACCAGATATACAAAGAAAAAGGTATAACACAGCAAAACTTAAAAAAAATCCCGAGATAAGTAACACATTTAATATAACTCTAAAGAACCGATTTGAAGTCTTTCAAACCACTGAGCAAGATGTAGAAAGTTACTGGAATACGATAAGGTCCGGGATAAATGAAGTGAGTGAACAAATATTAGGTTTTAAAAAGTCGCAGAAAAAATAATGTATGTCAGAAGGTACGTGGGAAGAGATTGAAGAGAGAAGGAAGATAAAACTACATAAAAATTTAGGCAAAACTAGGCAAAAAACTGTATATTTACAAGAACGCTATACCACTGTTGATAAGGAAGAAAAAAAATATGTGCAAAACGACCAGAAGGTATGGATTGAAAATATGACAAAGGAAGCAAAGGACGCTGCTAAAAGAAATGACATTAAAGAACTTGATACAATTACCAAGAAGCTGTCCCGCAAGAATCAAATGAGAATTCTCCCTGTAAAAGATCGAGGAGGGAAACTCCTAACCAATGAGGAAGAACAATTGCAAAGATGGCATGAATACTTCAACGAAATATTTAACATTAATGATGAACCAAATGCTGGGCATGACGAGGAGGATAAGGAGAATGAGAGAGAAAAGTAAAGGAAGAGAAAGCAAAAAATGGAGGAAATATGACAGCTCTTACAGAAAGCGAAATAAAAGAAGTCTTAAAGGCATTAAAACGGGGGAAATCCCCTGGTATTGATAATATTACTGCAGAAGTCCTCCTAATTGACGTCGGCACTACCACAAAGATCCTCTTCCACCTTTATGGAAGAATTTGGAAAGATAAAAAGACCCCAGAAGAATGGAAGAAAGGGCTTTTGATTACGGTAACCAAAAAAGGAGACCTAACAAACTGCAACAATTGGCGTGGCATCACACTATTATCAGTACCCAGTAAGATATGGTCAAAAATTCGATTTAATGTGATAAAGAAGACTGAAAGAGAAATACGAAGAGAACTGGCAGGATTCCGGACAGGAAAATCATGCGTAAATCAAATTAACAGCTTAAGGATTATTTTTGAACAAAGCACAGAATGGAGAAGTCGCATTTATGCAATTTTTGTGGACTTCAAAAGGGCCTTTGACTTTCTTAAAAGGGAATGGATTTGGGAGGTGCCTAGAAAGTATAAAATATCAAGAACACTGATAGATTTGATAAAAGAACTATACAAGGATTTTGGATGTTACATCGTACGCAATAGAAAACACCAAGGTGGCTGCCTGTCAATTCTGGAGTGAAACAGGAATGTGTCATGTCCCCTCTGTTATTATCATAGTCCTAGATGATATAATGAAGAAAGTAACAGCACAAGCAAAGAGAGGAAAGATGGGGTTTAATGGGGTCCTTGGAGGATTTGGAGTATGCGGACGACATCTGTTTTCTTTCAGAAACGTTTACCGGAAAGAAAAACAAACTTGAAGAACTATGTAAAGAAGCGCGTAAAGCTGGCCTGCCCATCAATTCCAGAGAAACTAAATCTATGAGATTGAATGCAACTATACAACGAGATTTTGAAATACAGCAAGAAAAAATTGAAAAAGTTCAAGAGTTTACATATTTGGGGAGTGTAGTGACGCAAACGGGTGGTACGGAACAAAAAAGTAAAGCAGAGAATTGCAAAGGTAAATGTCAGTTTTATACTATTGATAAAAAATTGGAAGAGTAGAAACTTCTCTCTTGAAACTAAACTCCGTATATACAACTCAAATGTAAAGTCTGTACTTCTCTATGGAGCAGAAACTTGGAAGATCACAAACCAGATAACACAGCGTCTGAAAGTCTTCACAAATCGCTGCTTAAGAAGGATTTTTAGTATCCGATGGCCGCTGGTGATATCAAATAAAGAAGTACTGGGAAAAGTTGGCGAAATTCCGATAAATCTCCAAATCAAACGCAGAAAATGGAATTGGATCGGTCACACCCTAAGAAAACCCAGGAACGCAACAGAGAAGCACTCTGCAGGAACCCGCAAGGTAGTCGTGGCCAAGGTAGACGAAGAGAAACCTGGAGAAGAACAGCGGAAAGAGAGATCCGGGAAGCTGGAACATCGTGGAAGCAGATCATCCCGCTGGCGGAAAACAGAGGGAGATGGAGATCCTTTGCCGAAGCCCTATGTGGCTTCAGAAAATTATGTGGCTTCACGATCATAAAATCGCACTGAAGGAATCATTTTGTACATGTCAAACTTTACATTTTTTGTTCTCCAAAGAGTATTACCAACAATAAAAATAATTAAACCAACAATACAACTTCGTATAATTATTTTTTTATAATTACGACACACTGTTTAACTCTCTCGTACTTTCGATTGTCCTATCAACATGAATTCTAAACAAAAATTTGTTAGATGTCAATTCAAGTAATAAATCTCTCATTGAAAGTTTGATGTCCCACTTTTCGTACAGTGATTTCTTTTTCTTTTTTTGCTTTTTTCTCTTCCATAAACTATAAAAATTACTAAGTATCAACTTACAACGTATAAATTACTAAGTACTAATGAATTTAAGTATAAAGCTATAAGCTAACTTCAAACAACATTTACGAGATATTACAGAATGAAAACTTTATAAAATCTTCATTTTTTCCCTACCTGATTTCACGTATAGATCTATGTTAAATCTAGTTAGTCGTCAACCATTTGGTTAACCTAGGTCTGTGTCTACATCAGTAAAATGCTAAAAGCTTACGTTTCTACATCCATATGTTTCCAAATATAACATTTTTCTTTTTAGACTGTTTCAAATCAATGAAATTCATCAAAAACTACGGAAATGGGTTTTTGGACGATTTCAACACGACGTCTTAAGAGAGGTTTAAACTGTAGGTATATCAATTTCCAGGCGATCCTAATCAATTTATCGACTGTCGAGAATGAAATATTCTTCTCGCGATTCACACTGCACGTTGAATTCTCCTGACTCTTACTACACATAAAATGTTGCGAATAATTTTTCATTTGCTTTTAAGGATAAATTATTACAGTACAGTTTACGAAGAATAATCAGTCAAAACTTAAATATTAATTATTTCATTAGTACTCAGCCATTATTTGTTCCAAATTTATTAGAATGGGAATATATTCGAATTTTTCGAGATATTCATTGAAAATTATTATTCTGAAGAAATATGTTTGTGAAGAAAATAAAGCCGAACAGGATGCGGCAATGGATGGCTGTTTTATTGCAAAAAAGGAGGGCACAGGAAATTGTTGCTTCGTAATTGGAATTCATGATCCTGAGTTCGACGAGAGATTTTGCTCATGAAAGTCTTTGAATATAATGAACTCCGATGATTATATCATATTCCAATTAAGCATAGTAGGAGTTTATTGCTTCATATGGGATTCATGAAATAAGGTTAGATAATAACTAACTACATCAAGAAATGAAACAATTTCACAAATATAGAAACGTGACATGGGTTCAGAGTAATTAAAGAGTAATGAAAGGGGATCTTATTGCGTATTGTAAAATGGAAGTATGGAATTGTGATAACAAATGTTTCCAGGCTGTTGGGTCATATGAAGGGATGTATGAGTGGGTGTAACTTAGTAGATGTAAATTACTTTGTTCGTTCAATAACTCACCGGAAAAACTGTCGATCGGAACAAAATTCGATATTTTTTGGAATAGAACCCTATTTTTAAACAAATAGATAGAAACTCAAAACCTTTTATGGACGAATAATATTTTTATTTTTCGTTAAGAACTCACGACGTTTCGACGTGGATGTACGCCGTCGTCAGGCTATCAAGTAATAACAAATTGTAACAAAATAAACATAACAGGACAAATGATATAAACAAATTGTAACAAAATAATCATAACATAATATAAACATAAATATAAACACAAAATATGTTTACAAAAAAGCAGAAAAACAACATGTTAACATATGGACATTAATAATAGTAGAATTAGTGCCACTAGACCTATTTCTAAACACCTCATTTCGATTTTAATAATTCCACTTCACTACCACATATCCGTAAAATTATTTTGAATAATAATACAATTCAGTACAAATAATACATCAGTACAATTATAAATCTGCGTACAGAGGTCAATCCTGCTTTTATTGTAGTTTTAATGTTCAAGGACATTTTGTGTAAAAACTCAAGAAATAGTTATTTGAGAAATTTCATTTACGAAAAAGTTATTTTTATTTAAAGTGATTTTCGCTTAATGCGGAATATCTCAGTCATGTGTTGTAGCAGTAAACTTTTCTGATGGTCTTTAAATAAATTATCACATTATTAAAAATATAGAAATTATTATCTTTCCACAAATCACCAAATTATTATAACTCTGGTTCAAAACCTCTGGACATCGTATGAAATTTGAAACGAAGCAGCAAAGTTGAGAGTGCGTGCTCATGCTGGGGTGTGCGGTACGCTGATGGTGGCGAGCAGCACGGGTGTATGTGAGACTACGACGTATTCTACCATCATACCATCAATCATTCCCATACAATTACTAGCACTTTTACATTATAGTACATCTCCAACCTGACATACAAATTAGTCACCAAGGGTAATTGACAATAAATTGTCCTAGAGCCTAAATTATTTCTTACCCCAAAACACGAAAAAAATAGAAATAATCTTGACATCTTGAAGCATTGAATAGTAAACACGTAGTAAAAGAAGTAAATCATCACCATACGGTTAAACGGTTTCATGTTTCATAATTCTTCTTCGAATAACGTCTTATATTTAAACAGAGTTTGTAAGTGGATTTGGTATCTGGAAGAATAAATCACATTTTGATTGTGATAAAAAATAACTATATAAAAAGCAATAGTATTACACATTTATAATTAATTTATGTAATACGTAGAAAATTGAATTAATATCATGAAAGGTACAGTATGCTAGTCGATGAGCGGATGCGGAAAATAATGCGGATCGATGAACACTAAGATTAAACCTTATTAATGGCCGTACAATACGAAGTACTGTTCTAGTTTGCTTTATAAACGAACGCTCTTTACTTCTGTGAGTACCGTGGGTATCCAATTAGAGTGCATAGGATTAAGTATGATCACACGCTGGATATAAATGTTTAGTTAGGAATCGGCAATGCAACAAATTAATATTATAACATTACATCCCCCCCCCCTTGTTGTTTTATACGTGATTTCTTTGAACACCGTCAGTCTAGATATCAGACATTTTCTAGATTCACTCTGTTTGAACAGAGAAGCCTGCTCACTCTGGCGGATACAAAGAAAACTACTAGCAAATCGGAATCTCGGGTCAGCTGAGCAGAGCAAGGACCAGCTGTTCAGATTCGTTCCTCTGACATCGTACATCTCTGGCGGAGATTTGGGCTGTCGACCAACTTATACACTGATTACGAAATTAAAAACTCAAAATATTTTGGAAGACTTATTATTCTCGTAAATGTGCTCCAAAATCACTTCTAATGAAGCAAAATGTTATAACGTAAGTATGAAAATAACTTTTACAATTAACTTTATCCAATAAATTACTAAATTATTTCCGAAAAGACGTATCTGTATAATACATCGGAAAACTTTTCTACAATTTAACTACCCTTATTACAAAATTCGGAAACTTGTTAAATAGCTAGCTGATACCTTCTTAAAGATAAAAGTCACAAACGCAATGTACCTAACGATAAATAATAGGAATAAATCTCCGCAGATAATAATAATAAACGCAGATATAACAACGATTTTATTTTATTTTTTTTTTTTTTTTTTTTTTTTTTTNAAGAGTAAAATATTCAATTCGAGGAACCAGCTGAAAGAGAAGTAAAGGTTTTTTATCAAATATTATGATGCTTTGTGTTCGAAAGCTAGATAATTGCAGATATTACATAATCGAATTATTATTGCCTCCTTCTAATTACTCGTGTTATTATCCCCGAAGCACAAAGTAAAAGAAATGTTATATTTAATTGATTATAATTAAATAACTTTTTTTGTAAAAATAATACTATATATAAATGTTTTTGAGATTAGTTTGACATGAAACTGAATTAAACTTCAAATTTGGAGAAAGTAAGCAACAAGCAGATTCTGAATTCAGTCATAGAAAACGTAATTTGAGTCTTAATCGAGGAACTATCACGACTAAAATGTCTTAATAATAACATATTTAATGAATGAAACTTATGAAGAAAAGCTCTTTTTCATTCGCTCGTCTTCCTCTCAGTTTTATCCAGATTCCTTCTCCTTGTGAGAGGTGTGGAACAAAATATCAATTACATTATCATAGTAATGTCATGGTAGCCATTTGAACGTGTACTGTCTACACTGGATACTTTGATTATAAAGATAGAGAGCTGTAATACAAACGCGTAACACCCGACAGGCACAATTAAAAAGAACAGCAGTGGCAACGCGACATCATCAGAGGCGCGCCTCGCGGCAGAAGAAACAGGCTCACGAGTGGCGTGCGAGCGAAGTGCGCCAGACGCGAGCACGGCGCGTGGCTTCCTCAACAGCTATTGCTATCATCTTAGCGTCGTATTGGCCTTTGGAATGCGATGGCCCTCAGATATGGACGAGGACCAGTAAGTCACATTCACACGCTAAAATGAATATTCATTTTTTTCGAATCGCCAGATTGGAGGATTATCTTCCAGGATATCAGAATAGTATTGATAGTTGGCAGCATATTGATTGGTATATGATTAATAAATTGAAAATATTTTTATTTAGTACCACCAATCTTTATTATCCATAATACTTAAAGAGAAAGCTTTTGCGCTGACGTAGTCAGCATTTTTAGGCTCTTTATTCGGAAAAATATTTCAGCATTGCACGTCAGCGAAAAAGTGGATACTAAACAAAAATATTATCAATTTATGCTATCAGAATTGAATTTTATCATAAGGTACCTGAGTACATAACGTGTTTTTCATGTACTCTGTAAACATTTTCTTGGTATTTATTTTAAATTGTTTTCAGTATTTAACAATTAATAACTACTAAACTAAAATTTTAAAAAAATGTATTTTCTGATTGCTTCATTTGACTTCCCAATTTTTTTTCGTCTTAATTTTCCTAATATTTTCTATTAGTACTTTATTGGTTTTGATTGTCTTTGCTGTTTGCAGAACCACGGACGATAAATGCAATAGTCAAGATCGGTATTCAACAAAATCATATAGTATGACATCTTATCTAATGTACATACATACAATAACCAAAAACTTTGTAAAATGTCGACGAGAGAAAGTTGCTTCCATGGCATATTTTTTATTGTTCTTAACAACAATGTAACCCAAAATTACAAAAGAAAACCTGGATATGAGAAGTGATGTATAATAAAGTTAAACCAAAAGAAGCAAATATTGAAATTCGGTCTCAATAATTTATTGAAGTCTTTAATCTATTCCATTTTTATCATGCAAATAAACTAAAATATAAAAAGTAGTTTACATTTAATGTAAAATTGTTTCTTCTATACAGAAGAAAACAACAGTTTGCTGTTACTTTGACTCGTTACGGGATATGTTACAAATTACTTTCATAGTTCATATGTTGAAAGTAACTGAAAAATCAACCTAATATACATCGAATTGGAAGCATATTTAAAAGGGAAAACGTAAAGTATATTCTCAAAAATGTTCAAGAACATGAAGACTTCAGTAAAAGTTGTCGACACTTTTCATCAGAATTAAAATTTTCCAATGCTCTCCGAAACTTAACCTAATATTGTCACTAATCTTTCACTTTTTTTTCTCAACTATTCATGAAGAAAGAAACATGTTTAGTTTCTGAAGCATTAGACTTTGCTCCATTCGTATGTGTTATAAAGAAAGCAATGACGAAACTCAAGTCTTTGGATGGCAAACAATGGTTTGATTTTTGCATTCCACATCTGGGAAGATATTAAATATGATTTCGTCTGTAGCTATTTTGATTTTGTTTTCACGAAAAGGAAATCATGCACCAATGCAGAAGAGAGGGGGAGGTGTAATATAAGTTTTTGAAAAACCCACCACTAATATTTTGCTACGTGATGTCGTGATTACTTCATTTGCGGTAAAATGTGAGTGACAGTGTCATCATCGGCATTTACCAACAACACCACTAAATACATAAGAAACACAACGTACCATCACCTCAAAAATTGTGTAATTTTGTAAATTTTGTAATTGTATATATTGAGCAATATTTCCTAACGAAATAGCTATTTCCTAACTTAAGCAGAGATGATGGTACACATCCACTTTTTAAAATAAAGAGAACTCCTTATTTCTTAATAAATTCGATATTTCTAAAAAAAACAATTAGTGATTCTTTTAAAAGTATCGCGTCGTGAACGTTGTCTAACTTCCTCTCCGTCTCTGGAAACAATGTTCCCAAAGCAGCCTCCAATCGTTGTATTCTTCTCCGCAAGCATTTCAATTGCCGATGCCGCCTCTGTATCCAAGGTTGGCAGACCTCGTCGGTGGCTGCCACAAAAACCGGGTCTCGACAGCGGAGCTGGGCACTTAAGCGGGCGTAACGGGGGAACGAAGGCGCTTGCGGGCACCCCGTGGCGACGTGAGCAGGAGAGGAGGAGTAGGAAGATGGGGGGAGAAGAGACCGGACAGCGGCAGCGACGGGGAAGCCCTGAGGGGATGTACTAGCGCTTCCCAATGCACAGATGACGAAAAGACTAGTGCATGGTGTCACAAAACGTGTCACGTCTGTGGAGGGGAAGTGGTGACAGCAACTGGCATTGATGGAGGTGGAATACTTGGACTGAGGTGGGTGACGATTATTACGGTGGATGGGGTTGATGACGTCGTAAGCTAAAGAAGGAAGAAAACAGGTCACACAGAGATATGTTTACGGAAAACGATCTAAAGCGTTACGGCATGTGACATCAACACTTCTGAGCACTGTATCTTACAGACAGAAGTGGAACGGAATACGGAAACGGGAAATGCTTAGAGTGGTCGTGTACGTATGGACTAGGTAGAGAAAGATGAAGTCTGGTTAGTGATTATACAAATATCTTTTGACAGATACAACGAATGTGAAACCCGATCTTCTTAGTGAAAAGCAGATCTTGGTGAATTTAGTTTTCATACCGATTTTTATCGTATTTCCCAGTCGGCAACTGGTCCCGTAAAACTATCTGTTCACAGCTGTGTGAATGGGTGCTATCAAGCGAAACATGATTAATTGTCGGTCTGCTATTGACCTCGTGGTGAACAAATAGAGTCAAATCTCAAGAACCCCCAATTAGAACAATATCGACAAAAACAATCACAGTAACAATGGGTACAGCTATGACTAAAACGACCGGACCTCCGAAGACATCTCACTAAAGAGCGAGGAGACGACAGACGCACAAGCCGTCGGCACGGCGGCGTGGCAGCGGCTGCGTCGTCGTCGACTGGCAACGGTGGGCATTGTTGGTACGTGTGGAGGTGGACCAGCGGTCGAGTGAAGTGGAGATCGTCGGAGCAGGTTTTCTTGCTGCTCAGAATCCTCTACCACTCACTCGCCCGAGGCGGCTTCTCGCAGAGGAGAATCCGTTCTTAGGCGCTCGCTGCTTTCCACCGCCGCCGCCGCCGCCACCGTCGGCTCCATCAAGTGCACCTGCCGTTGATGTATGTGACCACGCCGCCGCGTTGCCAACTCCGCGCTGTGGGAGGCTGCGTGGCGAGGGAGAGCATGTTTGGATGCGGCGATGGTGGTCGAGGCGGCGACGGTGGCGGCGCGCAGTGGACACTAACAAATAAGCGGAGGAGGAGGTGGAAGTGAAGGAGAATAAGGAAAGACTGGAATAATCCAGAGAAGGGAAAATAAGTGGAGGAACGAAGAGAAAGGACCGGTCCCTCAGTAACCGGCTCGCTACACTTATGGTTCCTGCAGTTTCCCACAACTCCAGATCAGCAATTGTAGGGCGGACAAGATGTGAACAGTGTTTAGAGCTTCAAGCTAAATTAATATGCCCAAGATTTAAGAATGAAAGGATGGGAACCATGCTTTTTTAGTTCATTCTCCGAAAACTTAATGTCTACGAAATGAAATTTAACTGAATGTATACAAAAGGTCAACGATTCCATTACCATACAAGAGACATTAAAAGCACTGTTAAATAATTAAAACGTCGTGTTAAACTTTCATTGAGTGTGCTTCAATTGATTTGTGGAGAGTTAAAAAACATTGCCCTGAGGTCTCACTTTCTCAGACCTTAAAATCTGGTCACATTTATAATGATGTAAAAGACATTAAAATTACTATTTCGGTTCGTCCTTACTACCTGTCCTAAGCTCTTTCTCCATTACACATTTACATCATTGATGATTGACTCGAAATGTATTGATTTTCTATGTATTAAAATCCGTTAGCTGATCTTCTAATTTATAAAGATAAATGCCTACATGTTTGCAAGGTTGTCTTGTATAGAAATCTATTCAGTTCGATGGATCGTAATCAAATTTAATGAACTGGCTAATTGTTTGGTTTACAACGGTATAGATGAACCAAGAGGCTACTTAAATTTTTTATGCCATTCGCGAGAGAATGTTTTTTTGCAAAACCTCTGAGCCAGTAATAACCTTCCATTTGATCATAGACGTCATCAAAGTTAGGTGGGTAGGTTTCTATGAAAATCTCTTTTTATAAAACTACATGAAATTGTGTGGAAAAACTCTGGGACGCCTCTGGGTAGCTTCAGTTAGCCACAAGAATAAGAAATTAATATGTCTTCTTTCACTTTATTAACCTTTTATAGGTATTTTTACAAACATTCATCTACGTTGTGTTTTTCTTCGACTTAAATCGTATTCGAAGGCGTTATATGAATATTAGAATATTTCGTAATAGCATAATTCACTATTAATTGAGGTTACTGTACCGTCCCGGAGTCCACCCTAGGGGTGGAGCAATGTGTAGTTTAACAGATGATATTGCCAGTGATTTCCATAAAGTCCATCTCTTTTTGTAAAATAAATATTTACATTTGAGGAAGACAAGATTTAATATCTCTTTTGTGAATTGATTCAAGTTTTCACGGCTATCTTGGCGAGCCTTAAAGTCCCAAGGAAAAAAATATTTCACGGCTATCATTTTGTCAATATTTTTCCGAATTAAGCTGCGACATATTAAAAATACTCGACGTCTCGTCGTCAATTGCAGTCGACATCCTCTTTTTGTCCCTTTAACACCTAATCATTAGTGTGAACTATAATATTTTAATATTACCGTGTGGATTCGACTACTAACAGAAGATGTGGGGATCGTATTCTAAGTTATTTTTGAAGAAGAAACTTTTAAAGAAAACACCACTGCTACATGATCTTCTATTAATTGGGAGATAAATTTTTGAGAGAGATTTAATAAGTATACTTCAACAATACAAGATAATTTAAAGTATCGTTGTAACCTCAAATATAAATTATCTCTTGACAGAAAAATCATCCACAAAAATTAAACTCTTTTCATTCCTCTCAGTGACAACTACAAGATGCCAGTGAATAAACAACAATGAATATACATCTTGAAAAGTGAGAAGACGTCCAGTTACAACTTTATTTGGTTCATCTCAAGAGCAATCTTCGTAGTCTCCAACTATGAGAGAATGCTCAGCTTAATTAAGATGTAATGTAACGGACCATCTCTCTTTTACCAACACCGCTTCATTGTAATTTTGTAATTAGCATGTAAATGAATTATTAGGGGCACTCACCACATGTTCACACTTGACAAGCTTAAAGGTAGTCAGATTGAAATTTATGAAAACAAATTGTCCTAAATGGTTGGGTCCGCTCTTTTTGGGGGCATTTATCTTGGTAAGGGTAAATGAGTGAAGATCGTACATCTCTTCCAAGGATTGTTCAGTTATTGAAAATATTAAGTAGTTTGAATTTTATTTTCGGTTTTTATGACGTTTTTATTCATACATTAAACAGAAAAACCTTCGAAGTAGAAATATTAACTTTCAATGGCGAGAATATTCAATCTTAGATGCGGAAACCATAGTTCTATATTTTAAGATAAATTATTTTTATTCAATTAAATTATAAGGTTTAGGAAAAGTTTCGGTAAATATCCTTTAATATAAATTAATCAATAAATTACCAAACAAAGCAGTTAAAAATTGCATTTGATCACATGGATAAAAAACTAATTTGCACAGATACTCATTAAAAATAATTAACGAAATCAATATATGTTAAAGCTTTTTCCGTAACTTCGTCAGCATCATTTGTACTTAATTCTCACGAAAGTAGAAAATGGAACAATAAAGAAAAACATCACAGTTTAAAATGAAGAAAATTCATCTATAAGGATTGTGTTAACGAAACTTGACTTGTTAAGTAAAATAAGATAGATTTGAAGACGAGACCTGTGTTTTTGTTTGCTAAACAAATGTTTTTGTAGCGGTTAGAATTTAATTGAGTATATTTTTGTTTTGTTTTCTTGTTTAAATACTCTCTTTTCTTTTTTGTCGCTTCATTTATCTTTGAAGTATATACAAGTTGTTCATTAAGAGTCAAAATAAATCATCCTGAAGTCACATAAATTAAAAGAGTAACCGAATAATTATTTAAACGTTAGTAATTTTGTAATTTAGATTTTACCTATTCATAGAGGGATTGAATATCTCCTAAATCATTGAACTCTTCACCTCTTCACCTACTTATTTTTGATGCGTTCTTGTTCCCTACCACGACGGCGGGACGATGTAAATGGAAATCGAAGAAAACACCAGACAGTATGAACGAAGTAATCATCTTCAAACCGATACTCTATTGCGAACAAAGTGGATGTACGATAGAACCAAAATCGTGACTCGTGTCTGAAATGCTTTTTTTTTCTTAGCCGTACTGAAAAAGATGAATACTATGAATGTAAGAGGGTAAAAAACTACGCACGTAGCCCACATCAGTGGTTTATTCTTTCAAAAGTATGAAATAATTATAATCTTAGAAATTTGCGTAATTGTGATTTGTTTCTTAGAAATCTTAGTAATTTTGCGTAATCATGTTGGCACTGTCGTATCATTCCACTATTCTTTTAGTAAAATGTAACTTCATGACACTTTTTTGATGGATGTTGGAAAATCGATATTAATTGTCCCGATGAATGAAGGAAGAAATTAAGAAAGTAATACAAAAACAATTATGAAAAAATAGTTTAGTTTGCGAATATCGAAAATTAATATATTAATACACTTCCTATCATTTACTCATTAACTCAAAATGCTACATTGTTAACCTGTAATAAATGTAGTCTGTCTCCATTTCTGTTTTTATACACAAAATTTCAATAAAATTCCGATAATTCTATTCAGCGCGCACTCTAAAAAATTGGAAATGGAAGTATCAATAATGAATTATGGATGTACATTTCGCTCATTTTGTCTTACTTTTTACTTCACTTTGATGAAAAATAATATATATTTCTGCTAATTTGATTCGACATTTAATTATGGATTCGACGGCTTAATTGAAGAAATTATTAAATCTTCATTGACGAAGTGTTACAGGTAGAATGATCCATATAAAATTCGACATGTATCGTCCGTACCTGTTATTTATTTGGAGAAGATAACATCATTGAGCTAAAGTGACATATTTAGTTCTCGTAATCGTACGTAAAATTTGGCAAAAATTGAAATTTATATATGTAATACAAAAGAACAATTGTTTCTGTAAGCAATTAACTTATGAACTTATAGATGCTTTTTCGATGCTTCTTTTACACATTTGTTCTCTGTAACATATTATTATTATTATTATTTATTTCATTAATACATCTCAGCTTCTGCTGGTATTATATTATTATTATTATTATTATTATTATTATTATTATTATTATTATTATTATGACAGTTCTATCCTAAAATAAAACGAATATTACGTGTCTCAACTATCTTTCATAATACTTTTAATTTTTAATACGCCAATAACTTCTTTCTCATTCATCCCCATTTAAATGCTATAGTAAAATAAGAATGCACACTAAAGTTACATAACAAAGTTCATGTACCCCCAGGATAATATTCTTTCTTCTCGGTCCTTTTCTATGAGAGAGCAACTATAACCCAGACGATAAATACCGCTTCCATGTGTTTCGAGAACATTCTTTTTATATTTCGTTTTTTTTTTTTCATATCCCCACTTACAAAAGGAGCAGTTGGCAGCTCGTCTGAGGGGATCGCGTCGACAAAAAAAAAACACGATGTGCGTCGTCCCCCGCGGATATCGCATGGTTGCACGTCGAACAGCGTCCCGCCCCCATCGCTGTTCCCACTGGCGCTCCCAACACTCACTTCCCACTCTTATACCACTCACCGGATCCATTCATTTTCTACTCCAGCCACGGATCTATTAGAGAAGCCGTTTTCCTTTTTCTTTTCGGAGTCTATCTTTCTTTAGCGCTGTTAGCCACTACTTCCAATTAAAGTAATGCACAGTGCTATATTCCAATCTCGTATGAGTCGTGTGGTATCAAAACAAAACACTTCACTTCGACAAAAAATTTTCAGGAAACAAAAAGGTATTAGTCCTCGGTTTATGAAAATTTTTGAGTAAGAAACATTTGAGTTACTTAAAATTAAGAGTTTTTAATTTTGGGTGTCTCTTAATTTCATTCAAAACTTGTTTATGCATCTTCTTTTGTTTTATCTTATTATTTGGATTATCTTATTTTCAAAACAATATGTTGAATGTGCCTTCTTGTCTTCATGTCAATATTGTCTTCAAACCAACAATCCACTTCAACATTTAAAAAACAACGTGAAATTTCTTTCTTTCTTTCTTTCTTTTTTGTATGTTGTTGGTGTTTTGATCTCCCATGTAAAGGATCCATCCAGTAAGGAACAGTAAAATCTGCTGTAAATTCAAATTCCAAAACTATTTTATAGTTTTTTCTTGACTCTTATATATGCGAAAATTTCTTCTAAATTGTGCAAGTCTTAAACACATTTCAAACAAAATTCAGTATTTAAATACAATTATTACAACTGATCAGAGTATCATTTCAAATATAACTAAGTGTTAAAATAAATAATTATCATTAATTAAGGGAACGCTAGTGTAAGTCCTTTAAACACAATATTCCAATTCCATTTCCTTTTACTTTTTAATTTTTAATACACATTTTGGTTAGATAAGGTCCATTCTTAAAATGGCCATAGTAAGCAGAGACAAATCTTGTATTATTCAACTGCGCTTTTACCACACTTCAGCTAAATAAAATTATTAAGATCTTCTAGAAAGTTAATACATGTATTGAAAGAAGAAATAAGATGGAAAACGTGAAATCTTTTGATATCAAGTTAAGATACTTCTGACAACTGGCGTTAGTCATACAATTCAAAAGACTAATCATTCTTTTTGTTTATATTTGAATTGGTTTTATGGATATTAGTAACACTAATTTGTAACAGAAATGTTATTGATGAAGGAAGTACTTTAAACCGTAAACTCGTGACTCCATATGTAAGCGGAATGAACTTTGATTAATCAGATTGCCCATGAAGTATTTAGCAATGGCAGACGGACGAAATCCGTGAAAAAAATTTACTAATATTTTTTCAGGATCTCCGATGAATCTTTTAACAAAAATATTTTAAAAATTGATATAGTTGCATCGAATGGACAACCTATTTGAATCCTTAACGCAATAGCATTAATTCTAAGAAACACAAGAAACAGGTTCGAGATTCAACGTTTTGTTTCGGGTGGGGGTTCTTAACTTTTGAGAGCAAATATCACTGTATATCACTAGCGTACATTACTAAAAGATTTTAAAATTTCGCGTCCAATTATAATGATGTAGAAATTCATATAAATAACTTAACTCACGATCTTTTATTGAAAATATTGTTTCATGTGAAATTCAATGTCTTACGTGTTTTTTAAATTCTTCAATACTTTTTTTGTAGTCTTCTAATATTTCTCTTTCTATGACTAACACCACAGGGGTGGTAAGTTATCTGGTAAGTTTCGAAAAGTTGCAGAGATATAGAGACTTTCAGGATACTGTGTTTAACGGGGTAACCGACAGTTTAAATAAATTGAGCGGTATTTGAATTTTTGCTTACAAAACTACTAAATTTCTCGTTTAAATTTACATTAATATTAACTTTTCGAATTTGTTTTTAACACAAATTGTGTCAAATATTGAGGGTGCCATTGGGTTTCTCCGGGAACCAATCACCCAAATGTGGCCCTCGGTCTATTAAAAACTTCTTTAGTTACAATACTAAATTTTAAAATAAATTAGCACTTGTTAAAATTGTTCTTATTTAATTGTAAACAAAAATAATTTGATGTTGTTATTAAATGTAGTCCACAAAGTGTTCATTTATGTATTTGGGTCAAATGCCAAGAAATGATTCGTTTTATACCAAGCCAACATTTCCCAAATTAATCGATTTCTTGGGCCGAGTTAGCTTCAAACCTGTTCCCTGCTTCTATGGATATCTCCATGATTTTATTTCTCAAATTCATTAATATGTGAATATTTTTAGGTATGACTCCATTAACGAACGGAAACAAGAACATAGAATCCGTTCCATTAGCCGTCAAACGTGGATAAGCACAATGAAACGAAGCGTTTCCACCCCACTTCCCCATCGTTCCATCTAATTCTACCCCCACCTCTTCATCCCGTTTTCTCACGCTCCGATATGAACCATCGTGCCACGCCATACCGTCTCGCCCCTTCACCGCTCTACTGCGCCTCGCGCGCCGCGGCAGCTACCAATGACGTCACGTAGTCGAAGCGCGACGCGCCACCGTGCCAGGGTAGGTGGGGGCGAGTGGGAGTGGGCAGGAGGAAGGGGGAAATCCCTGGGCGCTTTTCCGCCCGCGCAATTGAATCATGAGGTCAGCCAGGCAAGCGCTCGCGGTGGAAGCAACGCTACGGATTCACGGAGACTCAGACTGAGGGAGAGGGGTGAAAAAGTGGATAATAGGTGTATACCTGTTGAGTGTTTCTTGACCACGTGTTGAATTTCGTATGTAAGGTTATTAGAATTCTTCATTAAAAGTTAATTACATAATTATTCTCGTGTGAATCTTGTCTTTCAAATAGCACCTTAGTTTTTCATTTTTTCAACTTTAATATGACTTTTGTAATTATTATTTTAAATATGTTTTATTTAACACTTTTACGTATTATTAAGAAGATTTATAGGCAATTGCTTAAAATAATCAAAGTCATGTTTCACAAGGAATCACTTTGAAAAACAAAAACAAAAGAATACGAACGTAAATTATGGTAAGTTAATGTTATACCAAATAATTAAACTAGTGGCACGAAAAAATTAAAATTGAAATGAGAACAATATGAGAAAGAAAATTCTTTTTTTTTTCATAAATTATTTTAATTACATGACAACAACAAAAGAAATGAATTGACAATTATAGGAATTTATTACATTATGGTAATTGAATATTTATAGCAATTTAATATTTTCAACTCAGATGATGAAGAAGAATTTGTATTAAGCTTCTCCTTAGTCTGAATTGATATTACCCTCTTCAGTTACCACATATCAAGTTAGACGAGACTTTAGTTTTGTTCCTACATAATTAAAAAATATTTGTGCCATATGTTAAGTTATACATAGCGCGGATAACTTTTTTATTATTATTTTTCATTAAGAAACAACTTTCTTGTAAAAATTTCACTCTTTTCTTTCGAAAACGTTTAGAGTAAACATTGCAACGACGAGTAATACCATCCTAACATACTTTTGCTAGTCAACATGCTTGTGCAATACTAAACAAGCTACAAAAGAGAGTAAGTAAAAAGCATTTTGGACCTGACTGCTATGCTGTTTCTCGGTTACGTCGTTCAAAATCAATTAACGTTATATCTCTCTTTTCATCTCTTCACGAGCTTCGATATATCTATGTAAATAACACAAAAGTTTTAAATGGAAATTTTAATCGACCTTTTAAAGTAGACTATTAAATAATAATATTAAAACGTATCAACATCATCAGGCGAACGTTATTGAATGGACATATCGACAAAGTAGTTTGTTTCATCTTAGTTACAAGCACAAAAACAAAATTAAATACATAAACAAATAAAAAAATGACAAAGAAAAAATAATTTGAAAACACTAACCTTCAAAGTAGAAAAATTTGCTTTAAAAGTTTGTGTTTTCAATTTTATTATATGTATTTAATTTTGTTTTTATGCTTGTAACTAAGATGAAACAAACTACTTTGTTGATATGTCCATTCACTAACGTTCGCCTGATGAATTAATGTAATATTGTAATATTATAAACGTTGTAAACGTTGTAATATTATTATTTAATGGTCTACTTTAAAAGGTCGATTAAAATTTCAATTTAATAATGATTGTAGACGTAAATAATGTCAACGTAAAGTTTTATTTAAAAAATTAATCAATGTATCAATGTATCAGAAACTACCTGTTATATTAATACATCCAATGATTAACCATATGCTATGACATCCGAGTGAAAAATGCTCTTCGATAATAAATCAATTAACTTCATTCATTTGGAGATAATTGATGTATTTGCATTTACTGACTCACGTGGCACATTACAAGCATGGAGGCTGCAGAATAATTTTCTAGTGACTCCGAATATTTACTATATTTCACCAATCAACCTCTAATCTCAGAAATATCCAGTCTCACAATCCAAGTGGTATTGAGCTTTAATCCTAGGTCATACGGGGCCCCAACGTATTTTTTGAACTGTGAACAATTCTCCGTAATTCATTTTTATTTCTCCCGAGAAGAAAGACCCCTTGTAATTATCCCGTTCTCGCATCGCATGAGCAATAAATTTTCCCCTCTTTAAACATTTATACTCAGACAAAAGAAACGTTCCTTCCTTCTTTGTGTTCCACTCATACACGCCAAACAAATCTAAGTCATCTTGATTGAAAAAGGGGATTGCTATACATAAAACCATCATGTTCCTGAACTTCGAACTCGGTTCCCCTTCTCGATACAGCAAAGAATCACATTTCTCTAGAGAGACATACGACTGTGAATCCCATGTGCTTTCCTGACTTCTAATCTGACTGCGTCAGATGAATGGAATCCGTGAGGCAAGAAGAAAGCGAAGTGTTTCATTCAGGACGATCCTTAACCTCGACGGAGGCAGTGGGTCATATGTTAATATAGTATCGGACGTCACGACTGTGGGTGTGTAAAGGTTCCAGAGTAGAATTTCACGCGCCATTAACTGTCCATTGAGTTACAGTGAGGGAGAGGACGAGATATTGTCTCTTGGATGAGTCGAGCTGTGAGCCAGTGGGGTGACGGTATCAACCGCCTGACTGGAGAAAGAAGTGGTGATGACGAATCAAGGGAGGGGTAAGAGATGAGATTAATGTAACTAAACCTTTAAAAAATTGAAAATGTGTGTTGACAA
Organism: Laupala kohalensis; assembly: GCA_002313205.1. NCBI lineage: Eukaryota > Metazoa > Arthropoda > Insecta > Orthoptera > Trigonidiidae > Laupala > Laupala kohalensis. Next base: position 1,474,277 of record NNCF01126132.1, read on the forward strand.
AAATATTAAAATGCTACTCTAACAAACAATTTTAAAAGTCGTCATTGTCACCTTTTGTAAAATCAAGACAATAAACTATTACAACAGTATTTTTTGTATTGTATGAAAAATACTTATTTTTTTTGCAAGTGTATCAAAGAAATATATTTACGACATTTAACATAAATACTCGTTGATTTTTCTGATCAGAATATTACAAAAATTCGTATTTATAACAGAGGAATGTCTTTTCACCTTTTTATTTTCATTTTAGACTAGATCTCAAAATTAATCTAAACCATCCCATCAACGCAGAATATATAATTTTTTATGGTTATAATATTTTATCAATGAATCATTTTCCCACATAGCGGGGTAATAGTTCATTATTAGATTTCTGTTAAAGGATTTTATGAAAAATGCCTCGTTACGATTTTTTCACATCAAACTACTAATTTAGGTTAAAATGTATATTATTATACATATCGCTACAAAATATTTTTATCTTTTCGTTGTAAAAGTCAAAGATTTACGAGATTTAAAAGTAAACATTGTATGATGAAAGTATTGTATTTCTCCGATGTTCGAAATTAATAGCTCATAAACATCAACTTGCTATTTGAAGAGTGAATTTCGTTTGTTTTTTTTTTGTTATTTTTTGTGTGGCTTTACGACTCATGTCGACATCAAAGGTCATTGGAGCCCGAAATATTTGTACAGGTAGGGAAAATGAAGTTACGCACTAGGGAGAGCCAACATGGCTGCCCCCGCGTGTGGGACTCGTCGAATGATTCAACCCTACCCACCTGATCTACAACACACCAAAACATATCTCACAACATACATCAAATGGAGGGGGAGGCTAAAATGAGGGGGGCACATAACATGAGGGGAGACAAAGAATAAGGGGGGACAAAAAATGAGGGGTAGAACAAAAAATGAGAGGAATGAGGAAAATGAAAGATACCCTAGCCCTAATGGCGTCGGGATCGAAAAGAACAAGAGGTGACCAAGGGAGGTCAGGAAAGAGAAAGGAAGGAGCATGGCACAAGTAAGTGGAAGTAATGNGAGCATGGCACAAGTAACTGGAAGTAACGCCAGACTCAGCTCGGGGCCCCGTGTTCGCCAAACACGTACTTACTAGATGTAAGTCCCATGGGGGGTGGGGGTGAATTTCGTGTCTCGCACAGGTATAACCTTCAAACGATAAACCATTACCCACGTGGAACCAATTTAACACATGTTAAAATTCTGTAGAGGAATAATTTTCTTTATAGTTTTTATTTGAAATTATGTGTATTCTCGGATTTTTTCCATGCACGTTATTAATATTTCAATTTCAAAAGATCTTTATTTTAACATAAATGTATAGAATACATGGCGGGGTTTAGGGCTCGTGCCCTAAAGTATTATTAATATTGATCGTCAAAAGTAAATTGATGCCATTATGGTTTGATAAAACGTTACCTTTCCTTTCAAAATGGGTTATTTTAATTTCAATCTGTAGTATGGGCGAAAAAAGAAATGAATGTCAGTACAGCATATACAGAGTCACATACATGCTAATTTCAATATTTTATAGCAAAAAATAATGTGTGAGACTGTATAAGTTACGGCTACAGATTATACTAATTACTAGAATAAGATAAAATCAAAGAAAAAATTAATAGTTGTGAAATGCAAAACTCCACAACATAAGAGAAATGTTTCTCAAGCTGTAGAATTACATTGCAAGCAGTAGAATAGGTTGAATTGAAAGAACTACTTAACTTACGGTTACTCATCCGGAAATTAAATATTTTAGTCCTTGAAGTACATGGTAAACAGTAAATGGAAGACATAACTAAAAAATACAATGTAAACAAATAAGATTTTTTGATTTGACAGACTTGAGATCGAATGATTTTGTCGTAGTCACAGCACTCGACATAAAATTCTGGGAGGGTCGGACAGACAAGAGGGATTCATGTGAAACAGAGAGAGAAGAACGGGGCAACTGCAGCAAGCATTTTCCTCCTCGTCTAGCATGGTGGCAACAAGGGCAACTTAGATTAACTACCCCGACGGCCGAGTCTGTGCATACATGCATCGCAAACACCATCCATCATGTTCTTAGAGCGGCGACGGCGGTGGGCCTAGGCCCCAGGGTGTGCGCGGATGAAGCAGCTGGAAGGAAGGCGGGATTCAGAGGCAGAGGGGTAGGTACGAAGTGGATGGAAGGAGTAGCAACTACATTGGGCGCCACAGCAAACGTTAGCTGTTGAGTAACTTATGAGGATTCTCCTACCAGAACTGTGGATAAGAGGATCAGATAAGTCCTCGAAATTTGTTTTATTTTGTTTAGATCTTCTTGTTTACCTTTCTCGAGTCGTTGTTTACCTTTGCTGAGCGTTTTACCTTCTCTCGGTTTTTCGAAATGGTACAATGTATATTTTTCTCCCTAACATACCTCTTCAAAAATATTTATTTCTGTTGAATCTTTTGTGAATTAATATTATTTTAAGTACAAAGAGGAAATTTCCAATTATCAACATTTATTTGCGAAATATCATTCGTGTTTTCAAACTGCAGAAAACAAAATGTTAAAGAAAAATATAAAGCGTCAGAAAAATTTACTTAACTAATAGATTTTAATTTCTTTTCATATTTACTTCTACCAATAAAAGACTTCTCTTTTAAGTTGTGCGTAGATTCTGTGAAATTACACTAAAAGGGAATATGCTCTAAAAATATTGTGGCGAGAAGGTTAATCATACCTTTGTGAATATTTATCCCTTTTCAAAAATAAATAAATTTCACGTACTGAGTAACGTATGAAGTATAACTTTAACAGATTGTACACTAGTTTGAAGGTGTTTTGCAAAAATATTTGCAAAAGCACTGGAATGAATCAGCTAAAACATGCAGTCATCACAGGAACCATTTCAGTGGAACCTTTAATCCCTATGACACTTTAAAGTGGAACCTATGAAAGGGACTTGAAAATCATATCAAGTCCTCTGGCAGGTGACTCGACTTAAGGTTACTGGGCGGACGAGAGGAGGCGGGCGTGGAAAGGGCAGGTAACAGCGCCCTTGACCGGTGTTTAAGTGGGTCGCCCTACCGATCTCACCTCGTTCATCAACTTCTTTTCCTTCCACCATTTGCCATTTCTCGTTCGTTGTATATGTTCTTGCAGTCACTATCAACTTTACCATTACCTTTCCCACTACCTACGTCATTAAAATCAGTCTAGTAATGTATATCAATGTTAACGCAGGCCTTCCAGATAGACATTATGAAATGTATTGAATTATTTTACCCAGACAGTTCAGATTAAGTTGTAATATTGATCAAGGCAACTGTATAAGCGAGTACCATGTTGGATGCGAGAAAATTAAACATCGTACTTATACATTGCAAAATGAATAATACTTATTTCTGTAACTATTTAATCAATAATTTCCAAGATGCATTCAGTTAGATACTAATAAGTTTGATGATAATCTAAATTCTAACCGAAAATTGATTTCACTTTCGTTGCACATTTTCCAAAATGTAATAATTTGATAAGTTTTTTTTTGTGGGAATAACACACGTATAAAATACTATTTCATAATTATAATACTTGCTGAAAACAAGCAGTGTCTTCCGGAAGTTTGAATTGGTTTCTTTTCCACCGTTTCTGGCATTTTTGCGGAGTTTCAAAATAAGAACATTAATAAATAAATAGAATCAGAAATAAAGTAAAAATACATGTACAGAGAATTATGAAAAAGTTATTATTAAATGTGATAATATTAAATATATTATTTTTTAATAGGCAATTCCTAAATATATTGCTTATGTTCAGTCTCCAAGGAGCGGTATGTTTAGTAATATAACTGATAAGATATTTAAATTTTTCTATCCAGAGGTGACCAAATTAAAGTACCAATTACAGATTGTACATCAAAATATATTTAGTATTTATATATATTTAGTACAAAATAAGACCAACTTTCAAATCATGAAAATGATGGAAGTTTACTTTCATTTGTCGTAAATTGTCCGTAGCATTTTATACATCACTTTTATATACAAGGTCACCAGGCACTTGAAGTTATTTAATACGATCTAATGTGAGATGAATAAATCACGAAAACGCTTTGCTCGACCGCCATGTTACTGTATCTTCTCATGCATTTCAAAAAAGTCAAGCGAGTTCTTGAATATTTTTGTACTATATTATTAACTGATAGATACAAATTAAATCAAGTTTTTCTTCCTTATTATTCATATTATTGTGTTTCAAAATAATTAAGAAAGAAATTGTCCGTCTCCGTGAATTGACTAACTTGGAGTGCTGTTCCCACCTTAAAGAGGTGACTTTTTATTTTCGAGCCTTCCTGACGAAACCAAGTGAAAACCACATCGTAATCTACTTTCCCTCCACCTTTTCCTCCGTTTCCCTTTCAACTTGCTCCACCAGTGCCTCTTAATCGCGAAATCTGTTCATGTTTCTTTCTATGTCCCATTTGTCATGGGGCGTCGCTCGAATTTAATTTACCCCCCGTCTGTATCGGGGCAGTAACAAAGCTGGACGCCAAATGAAATCTTCCAGAGCACGTTAAATGAATACTGTGTTTAATGTGCGAGCACAGAATGGCAGACAGCAGTTGAGTACAGGGAAGAAGACTTCATGAGAGCGACGATGAGTAAACGATAAGAGGAAGAAGGGGCGAGACAAAGACTTGAACTCCTTTGCTACCTCGAGCAAAAAATTAGGTCACTGAGATCACAGCTCAGTTTTAATATTCTGTAACATTTTTGTTCTAAATATCACCTTGGTAGTAAAAATATTTTAGTGGATATTTAAAACTAATAGTTAGTTCTTTTTCCAACATCTAGAATTTTGTTGATTTTCACGTAATGATACAGTAGCTTAACCGTAGAGTTGAAATTGATTATTTTGGAATAAAATTTTTCTGTAAGATTCCTGAATAACTTGGATCATTCTAGCAGAGGATGTTTGTAAACATTTTTCTTATTTTTACAGTTTTACTACTGATTAAACGTGTTTGGACTGATTTCTTTAATTAATACACAGCATTAATTTACATTTTAAATCTCAAACTAAAAGTTGAAAAATCATTTCTGATTATAATAATTACAGAAAGTAATATAAAAACAAAAAACCTTGCAGAGGGTCGTAAGCTGTACATTCATATGATTTTTACGCTGTTAAACACCTACACTGCATGGTTTCTCAAGATCCCCTTCTGAAATGCAATCCACATTCATTACTTCCAATGGCGCACTGCGCTCCATCTAGTGATGTATAGTAAGACTGAAAGAAAGAGAAGATGCTATGCACTGCAGGAGAAGGATTGAATTCAAAATGGGAAAAAAGATACGTTTTACTAGTAAGAATATACTCTGAAAGTAATATATTCATATTATCCTTCAAATATCACTCACACAAGAACAATTTTTCGAAGTAAGATAACTCTCTTGTTTTATCTTAGAACATATAAAAAAAGGGATAACCATAGAATAAACTTTGTTAGACATTTTAAAACCTTTAATACTCTCAAACTGCAATAAAAATTAGCTCGCCCTCTAGTCATTCACTCTTAAGGTGTCTGCTATCACACTTTTATCACAAAAAACGACACACGTTTGTCGAAGTACGGGGGTTATCCTCGCTTGAATCCTGAATGGGTACGAAGATCCAAAAAGTTCCTGGGGGTGAAACCCAACGAGCTTGATGCGGTAAAACGAGTCAATTGAAAACAAAAAAAATAAAAACAAATCGATAATAAAATATAATAGGAAAATCAAGAAGAGCTAATAAAAATACGTTTCATACAAAATGTCTTTAATACAGGAGTTTAATTAATTAATGATGTTTTATTAATGTCGAAAAATTATGTCTATTGAAGATGAATTCTAGATTTAAAGTAAAAAAGTCATAAAATGACATTCAAATGTCGAGTACTCGGATCTGCTAATTATTGTATCATTCACGCTCTTGGTTTTTTAACAGGATGTTGTGGAGAGGAGTATCGTGAACATAATCAATGTCTCAATTTCATGATTTCGTATGCTCAAAAGTCGATATGCTCTGTTCCATGCGATCTCGATATCGCCAAAAACAAAGAAACTGTCTACGCGTCAGTTGTATCAACTCGTACCGGAACAAATGAAAACACCTCTTCTTTGCTCGTTACATTTATCATTTCGTGAAGAGGGATAAATGCGCAGTGTCTTATAATAATAACTGCGCACTAAAATAATAATTTAATTTAGACTGGTCTGCCAACTGACTCACTTAGCATTGCCGAGATATGTTGGTGTGTACCAGAAGTACCAGAAGATGATGGTACCAGAAGTAGCAAATTGAGTTCTTGTTTACTATTTCGATTAGTAATACAAATCTTTGAACGAAACTGTAAAGAAAGAAAAATTTAAGGGTGAAGGAAAGGACTAAAGTAGAAAGAAGCGGTGGTGATAAACGGATTTTCATGGAATAGCAATTGGAATGAGAATTACAACCGAGTCGAGGTTGACGGTATAGGGTTCACAAATAGAAGGTAAAAAGTCGAAAGTATTAAACGTGTAAAATTTAACGCAAGAACATTTGTAACTCTGTCGTGAAATAGAAGGAAGCAAAACTTGTGAGAAGACGAGATAATATCACAAAATCAAATGAATGGTATTGTAGAAGAACATAAATTTCACTCTTTCATTACAGGAATCACATAACCAAGACGAGTTATGAACACTGAAAAGCACTTGAAAAGAGATGAAGTTGACAATATTATCGCGGGAGACGAATTTATTGAATGGGAATGCAAGTGGCAAAAGCGAGAAGGAAGGAAGTTCTTATTGATTACATTGATCGGAGCGGAAATAATAATGTATACAGGAGGCTCACAGAGTGGTGAACACACTCAATCATCAACAGCGCAATGTTAAAATATATACTGTAATCATGACGAGTGATTATTATATTCCTCCCATTAAAAGGCATCGGAGTAATCAAAATTACTTCTCAGATTGTGTTGACATCTGTAACTTTTATTTACTTCCTTCAATAAAATAATGCCTCATCAGAAACGATTAATTTTTATATCTTAACAAATTATTTTCATTTTTTACAAATTTATCATCTTAATAATACATAGTATTTAAATGTATAGCATATTAAACGTAACAAAACGAATTATCCTTTGATATGTTAAAAGCTATGTGCTGGACCTCTTTAATATTATTTGATGCTATTGTCCTATGGATGCAGTAGAACCATCAATTCGCTAAATAAAATACTGAAATACTGTTCCAATATATAAGTCAATTATAATTATTCGATTTTATTACGTGTGGATGTTAAAACAACTTTTTGTAACATCGATTGAAAATTGAGTGGAATGTTTTTGGAGTTGAAATATATTCAAAATTAAATATGAAAAACCTCGATAACCTTCCGATAAAAATGTGAAGGAGAAAGAAGAGTATGATTCCGTGAGGCAAATCATTTTTAGGTTCGAAACTGCATATACGCACATTTACTAACTGCTTTGAAGAGAGGACGACAAATTTCATTCCCGCCGCAATTTCTCACCCTTCGCCTCTTCTCAAAATGTGTCGCCTCTTGCCAAAACATTCATATATTCGCGCAATTTCGGAATTTATGGACTGGAAGTATTTCATGCTCTATTCTCATGACCGTAAGCTCGCATCCCCGTCCCTCACCCTCCATCCTCGGAACCCACTCCTTCGTGCCTCCCACTGAAAATCAAGAAGAAAAAAGAAAGTAACGACCCGCACGCGTTTGCGACGTCCAAAATGATGCCATCCCGTCTGTTTTTACGCGAGCCTCCACGCGTGGCGCTAGCGTCGCGGGTGCAAGTAGCGGCAGCGAGTTGGCGTGATGGAGCGGACGGACGGTGGTGGAACCGTCGGGGGGTGAAGAGGGAGAATATAGAAGGCGGAGGGCGAACCCCAAACGCGCGACGAGGCCTATTTACGAGCGGACAAAGAACCCAATCATGCGCGCGTAGGTTTACAACGCGAGCGTGCACACCCTCGGGCGCCAGCGGCAGCGTAGCGCCCGCACCGCCGCCACCACGATGGCGGGAAGAGGCGGGAAGAGGCGGGAAGAGGCGGAAGAAGAAATTGAGGAGGATATTGGAGTGGGAAGGATGTTGATAGGAGGAAGGAAATGCTATTGGAGGAGTGAAATGCTGATGAATACAATGGTAGATATGGTGAGCGAATGCTAGAGAAAAGTTGAGTGTTGTAGTGTAAATCGAGGAAAAGCAGGAGTAGGGAAGGAAGTTGACTGAGGGCTGTGATATTTGAAAGAAATGTCAGACGTGGAGGAAAAAACTAAAATATATTATTAGAGAATGATCAAATGTTCAAATCAAGGTACTAACATGTACAAAATACGAGTATTTAAGAATACTGTTTAATTTGTCGTGTAAGGATAGAGAGGTAAACGAGAAGAAATAATTAACATATAAAGTGCAGAAACGTTAGGGGTAGGTGAAAAACAGCAATGGAGTAAATACCATTATCAAGGAGAAAGGAGCTGAGAAAGAGTGTCGAGATCACAAAACTAAATGTGCTAAAATTAGAGAGAAATTTTTTAGAATTAAATATTTTCAGTAAATTGGTTAAATCTCATTATTTTCCTTTAACTCGTTAAATTTATTTATTTATTTATTTACTTATTTAGTTATTTAGTTATTTATTGACAGACGAAGATTTTTGAATTTTTTTTACTCAAAGCACCATTTTAAGAAAATGTAAATCACAAAACATCCGTCCAATAATTTTTTCCTCAATAGAGTCGAATTCATTTCTTGATTGGTTGATTGATTAATTAAACTATTCGCCCGGAATCTTTATCAGTTTAATATGAAATATGGTAAATGTAGTGATACACAAACAACGCGACGACCTCATCTGTCACGTATGCGAGTCGAGCTTGTTTTCGATGACCGGTTTCCTCTCTGGAGACCTCATTGTGGAGGGCGTCGGTTCAACGCCCGCAGAGAGGTGCCAGCACACAGTGGCGAAGGGTTGACAACGCGCGACCAATTAGCGGACGAGCGCCACAAACAACCGAGGTGCCTTACGGATGATCACCATCAGTCCCGAACGGATCAGGTGCCACAGAACGCTGATGTGGAGACAGATGCCCCGACGGGGTCGAAACGGTGACCTCAGATCGGAGTTCGCTGCTACAGGGTGTCTTGGAATAAAACTCGCAACTCCCTTAACGAATGATGTGCATTAAGGTAGCACTGGCGTAGGTAGAATTAAATCACAAAAATATCTTGAATAAATAGAGTAACATGTTCTTACTGTAATTTCAACTTTAAAAACATACCCCACCGGCCATTTCAATGAAATAATTGTAATTATAAATGATGGTGAAATACATTGCGTCTTATGGAGGAAACGCTTACTTTTCAATAAATGATCAACATTTAAATCACGAAGTTGATCGAAGTTTACTTTGATTTGTAGTAAATTTTTTGTAGTATTATTTACATCACTTTTATCTGTTTGCCACCGGACATTACAAAAAAGATATTCCACATTTGCTGAGGTGAGATATATAAATCACGAATCCGTTATGCTCGACCACCATGTTTGTTCATGCTCTTATGCATTTCAAATAAATCAAGCGAGTTCCTAAATACTGTTTGTATTCTATTATTAACTTATAGATACTAATTAAATAATGTTTTTCTTCGTTATTTTACATATTGACGTGTCTTAAATCAATTAGAGTAATAATAAAGAAAAAAATAATACATCTCAGTGATATGACTAACTTGGAGTGCTGGTCCCTCCTTAAGACAACCCACTTATTTAAAACCTTCATTTGAAAAATTATATTCATTCTTTAATTATAAAATCCATGCACAATGAAATATTATAACCCTAGGCTACACACTCGTGTACAAAAAGAAATGTATAAAATTTTTAATGTTCTATTGTATTAAATTTTGTAATTTATTAATTAGAGGATTAATGAACGTACAAGAGGAAGTCTGTGAGAGTTCTTATTAGTTGAGTGCAGAAATAATATTATTTAAAATAAATTACAAAATAAAATGCATAACTATCGAAAATAAATCAAAATAAAATCGTATTAGGAATATTAACTTGAACTAACGTTGTAAAATAAATAATACAAGAAAATCAACACATTTACGTATTATCTAAAATATAATTATAAAAGGGAAAATTTGGGAGAGAATTATGATTTATTAGTTAGGAGTTATATAAGACAAATAAAATTTAGTCTAGGAAATAATAAGAAATACTAGAACAGAAAATAGGAGCATGAAAACACAAAATTTTGTTCCTTTTCTTCTCTATTCGTAATTTCTTGTCTGATTTGTTCTCATATTATTTTGTGAACATCTTAGCATAGTTTTCGATATCAATTTTTTATAAGTGTATCAGACTTGTTCTCCACGTCGGAAAAAATTTCGACGGTTTTCGAAAGGTTTTTGATTTTTATAAACTAATAACCACTTGAAAAATTAAATCAGTTAAATTAAATACGTATAGACATGGTATTTCAGATACGCAACGAGGTATGCGAGAATTGACGGGTCGTTTCCGAAGTCATATTTCCTGTATGTGCACAATTTCCCTACTCCTAACTCGCTAGTGTATTTCGACACAAAAGGATTACCGTAAAGATTCAATGTAAAATTAATAATGTTTAAAGAGAACTAACACTTCAAAACACACTTCTATAAGCTACTTTATACTGAATAAAATATTAGTAGTATTTATGCAATACGACTGAATGATACATCCATTTACAAAATTAAAAAGATCCTCCATTCAGGAATTTATCATGGAATTTTTTTCCACGCAGATGCATAAACATATTTGTAAGAAATTTGCTCGTAATATGTGGTTTCTAGACATATTCCAGCACCAGAACAACATCTATACAATTAATTTCGAGACAATGTGAGAATATAATTCCCGGTAACATGCGAGAACTCAGAGAATCGTGAATGAAGAGATGAATCCACATTTTTCATATACGCGTGAATTCTAGTTCTCTTTTTCCGTGTAAAGATTAACTATTATCTCTTTGAAAATTGTAATTTAGTAATAGAAACATTTACATAACTTACATATCACGTCACATGAAACATGTCCCTAAACTTATTTGTATTGTATTATTCCGTCTTACAATAATACAATATCATATTTAAATTGTAATAAATAATAATAAATTTATTGTCAAAAAACAGTACAAACTGCGTATGACCACGTGGAGGGAAAAAAAAACTAATTTACTCTCCGGAAGCAAGCAAGGGACCATCCCATCAATTCCGATCAAGGGCCCTAAGGCAGAGGCGGATTCAAAAAATTCAGCAAAAATTCCTAGATAAGATAAAAAGTTAGCTGCGAGTTATAATACTAATAGAATGTCAATATGTTTGTAATTTTAAGCAAAAAATTACATGTAAGTTATTATCGAACTATAGATTATTCTGAGTATAGTGCTTAAAAATTGAAATAACACTAAATTCACGATTTATTGTTACAATAGACCCGCCCCTAGACAAAGCCTAGAGAACCTGTATGATAAATCCGCCTCTACCCGAAGGAAAACCGGAGAAAAACCCGGGCCAGGATGGGGCTACAGAATTTATGTACACAAACGTGCCAATGTTGAGTACACATAAAACTAAATTAATATGAGCCATAGGACAACACAATCATGCAAGAAAATAGTTTTTGAAATTGCATGAATCCTTTGATTTTTCAAAGGGCGTCATTCTAACCATGCGCTACACAACATTCTAATGATACCCCGTAAAATCGGTCATTGATTCTTTAGAATAACAAATTTGAAGAGCAAAGCAAATTCGAAGTATTCGTCATGCCGCCGCGCCGCTGCTGGGACAACAGACGACGTCTTTCCAGAATCAACCGCGGAGGGTTGCGTTGAAGGGATGTTTAGAGCACTCACGGCCTCTGAATGGGATCAGAGGTGGCACTAGACGCAGTTGATGTGACTAGAGGCCGCGACGAGACTCTCATGATTGCCATCTACAGCATGACCGCAAAGTACTGAGAGATTGAAAGCATGGAAGTGGTCGGTATCTCTGCACGCTTTGGTTTACAAAATAAAATTATCTTCTGTATGTCTTGTATCAGTGGTGGATCTAGACCGTAGTCAAGGAAAGGGGCTAACCGGGGAGCATATATGTTTAAAAGTTAAGGTTTTACACCAGAAATTTTATAAATATTAACTTTAAATAAAATGCATCAAATAAATAACAATTAGCAATCTACTATTTGTAATATCAACAATTATGTATTAAACTTATTATTATTTCTTATTAATTTTATTAATCTGGTATCATTAATTTTATTATTCGGGTATTATTAATAACAATAACAATTATATTGTTAATAACAAAAACAATTATAAATATTAAAATTAATAATGTGGTAACAATTTTACAAAGTATGCCATTTACCAGTTTCAATTTTATCTGTCAAGAGTTCAGATAAAATCGGAGGGGGGGATCCTAAAGCTATTGTCTTCTATTGTTTCTTTAATCGAGAATAGACACAATGATAAAGTACACGAATTTCTGTAAAGTATTTCATTACTTTTTCAGAAATGTAAAATGTACATCTCTCGCCTCAATGAAAAAAAATAGGCTGAAAACACATTATGATTTAAGTATTTCAAACGCAAATACACCACGAACAAGCGTCCCAATAAGAACTATTTCAAAAAGTATAACACTGTTTACACATATAGTAAAGTCTTGAAAATATGCTGTGCCTCATTGAAGAAAAGAAAATTATATTTAAAATAATCAAATGATTGTTTGACATTTAATGACGCTCCAAATCATAACTTATCGTCCACGATCCAATTACAATTTGAGATTATTTAATTCGGTCCAAGCACGTTGCATCACTGAACTTTCTATTTTTGTAAATTCTTTACTTTTTAATACATTTTATTTTTCCTCTTCTTCAAATTATTGATTTAATGTGAAGAAAATGGAAAATTAACAGGTTATATTAAAATATAGTTGTTATTACGTCTCCTTCACTACTGACAATGTAAAAAACAGCAAATTAATATTTTAATGGAGTTCATGGAAGAAGTACATATGGTGCAGATGTTTATTCCAGAGGGAAGTACCCATGATGACAATGTGGGCGATGACAATGTTTGTGGTAGCGATGGAACCGACCGAGGCATAGTTGAGTGTTCGTTCCCGCCAACTCCATTGTGAGTGGCGGCGGATGCATAAGCCACAGGTAGTACTCCAAATAATTGCATTAGCCACGCGTCTAAAGATGACTCGGGTTTGCAATTCCCGTAGAACACTATGCTCTTCCTCTGCGACATACTCATCACTTAACAAGACCCTCCGGCTTTCAATGACTCAAATGAAATCACAGTACAGCGAAAACTTATTCGATTTTACATAAAATTTCTTATGGAGAGAGGAATATTTTCGTAAATAATCATTCACGTTAATTAAACTCTTGATTAAAATCTGGCCAAGTTTTAGTGAAATGTTTTTGAACAAACTTTTGAAAAAAGATTAAGATATGGGTATTGTTATTTTACCACTCCTACCTTTAAAAACGGTAAACGGCATTAATGTTTTTAGCATTAAAACACGAATTACAGAAAGAATCCAAAATCCAAGGTAAGGTAAAAATTTTTTTAAAAGTAGGATTACTTCAATCTCAAACGAACAGAAGAGATTTCTCAACCATATAACAGCGATATGAATTATTATAAATTCATATACACAATCATTTATGTCATTGAGATATTTATTGATCGATTCTTTAAAATGTATTTTTGTTTGAGTATTGTGTTCTATTCGGAAAATCGTTAAAAGAACTTCCGGAGTAATGTTGGTTTCACATTTTCGTATTCGGTATGAAGCAAAGAGGAATTGGGGTACCTTCTTTTCCGTTGTGATGCTGAGCTATGTCTTCAATTTCATGACTGAAAAGTTACTTTCACTTCCGACAACTGACTGGAAGAACAACTGAAGACAAATAATTGCCATATAATTGAATTTCACTTATTAACACCCACAGAACTGGTGTCGTATATATATATCTGTATTCTAGGTCCCAAAAACATTTGCCTCGGACCTCACATATTGGCCCTCGGTCTTTTCTTGACACCAAACTAGACATCAGAAGTGCCCGACCTGTCTTCTAGTTACGCTACTGGTTGGCCAATAAAATATGAAATATATAAAATTACAATCACACTGAAACTGGTACTTGGAGTAATGAGACAGTTATCTTCTCCTACTATTACGAAATTCGATTATCCAAGATATCGTACCATGTATACACATTGCAAACGCAAATTATGTTGAAATTAAGAATATTTTTACGTGTGTAATATGACTTAAAATAAACCAGGTCCTCTATGACAACGCTAAAGTCATTTGCGAACCCATCCAATTGTTCACAAGAATTCTGGTCTTGAAAATATAATGAAAATTATGTAATGAAACAGTCTTCAAAAATAAACCGAAATATCTCGTTGCAATATTTAACGGACCGAAAATAATCAATTTAATTCGAAAGAAAGTATGTGATGAGAATTCTAAAGATAAACAAATGTCAAGGAAATTTTTTATATACTGTTGTCGAATTTTGATTGAACTCAGTTGGTTGAGCATACTACCTGCTCGAGCCGTCAGTCAGCTCGAGTCGTCAAGTTCAAGATCCATATATTTACGTATCTTAAATTTGCTTGTGTTGAATAATTACATTACCCATATCTGAAATACTGTTTTCAAACCAACATTCTACTTTAACGCTTTAAGCATATGGGTGATAATTTCTTTCCTCATCTTGTGCTCTCAATGTTACATTAACTATAAAATATTTTAATCCTATTTTCACAATTATAAATTCAATAAATATCTTTCTCTCTGCCTGTCTCTCTGTCTATGTCTGTCTCTCTCTCTCTCTCTACCTGTCTCTCTCTGTCTGTCTGTCTCTCTCTCTGTAACTCTCTGTCTCTCTCTCTCTCTCTGTCTGTCTCAGTATGTAATCAGTCGCGGTCGAGAACGGACGTGTCTATGCGTCGCTGCGTTAACGTACAATAGTGATGACGCAGCGATTTGCCGATTGCGATGAATGAAGAATACGAAGATTATCGTTGTTCTGCGTGTAAAAAAGCGATTAAAATGCAAGTTAATTGGTGCAAAGCAAGTAGTTGCATAAAATTATTTTTTCACCCTGGTTGTGCAGAAAAACACAAGAAACACGATGGAAATGGTGATCTAGTGACGTGTATTGGCCCTTTTGCTTCTTTCACTGTCGCAAAAGAAGTTGAAATGAAGAAAGCAACAGGAAAACAAGAAATGAGGAAAGGATCTGCAGGAGAGGTCTTTAGTGAAGATAGTGAGAGTGCCTATGCGTCAATCATATGGAAATGTACCATCGAACGTGGAAGCAAAAATTGACTGGATAGTAAAAGCGATAAAAGAAATGAATGATGGGGAAACATGTAGAAATAACACTAGCAGAATTATTAAGGAAGTGATACAGGAAGAATTCGGAGACATTAGACAGAAATAGCGGAATTGAAGAACAGTATACTAAAAGGGGCAGAAGAACCAAAGGAAAAAACGAAACTTGTTTCGGAAGTCGTTAAAGTGAGAAGGAAGGAAAACATAATTGTTGTGGTTCAAGAAAGTGAAAAAACTAAACTGCTAGTGAAAGAAAAAGTTGACATTACAAATATGGATGTGGGGATCACAAAAGTAAAACAGGGAGGTAATGGTGCCGTTATCCTGGGATGTGAAACGGGAGAAGAGATAAATAAAAACTAAAAGATGAAGTTCAAGAAAAAATTGGAGATGATTTCCAAATAATGGAACCTAAGCAGGTTACACCAAAATTGAAGATAATAGATATTGATGAAGAGGAAATAAAAGAAAGAGATACGGATCTGGCATTTACAATAATGAAACAAAATAGAATGGGAGAAATAAATAATGACTGTCGCATTCGAATCGCAAAAATTATTGTAAAAGACGGAGTAAATGACGCTAATAACATGAGGAAATCAACGAAGAATGAAGGACCTATAATTATAGAAGTCGATGAGCTTACACAAGAGATTATGCTGAAACGAGAGAAAATTAATGTTGGTTGGCGAAAATGTAAAGTGTACAATTACGTCAGTGTTAAAAGATGTTTTAAATGTTGGGGTTTCTTTCATATGGCAAGAAACTGTAAGAGGAATGTAGCATGCTACAAATGCGCAGGAAACCATGAAACGGCAGGCTGTAAAGAAGATAAAAAATAAAGTATTAATTGTAAGCTAAAAAATGAAAAATTTAATTTGAATATAAATGACAAACACGAAGCAATCAATGTAGAATGTCCGACATACAAGAGATTCCTAAATGAGGAGAAGAAAAGAGCAGGATGGGAGGATAGAAGGGAAAAATATATAGCAACAAAAGACGAACAAAGAGGTCATTATGCATACTAACGCGCAGAGTCTTATAGCGCATAAAGATGAAATAGAAAATATGGTCATCGAAAAAATTAATCCAGCTATGCTTGTATTGTCAGAGACAAGATTAACGGCAGAAATCGAAAATAGTGAAGTGAACTTCAGTGGCTATAGTGTAGTTAGATGTGACGGGGAGAATAGATATATAGTAGATATCACTATAGATTGACCGCATTGTTTTCGTGCATGGTCACAATGATAGAGGAAATCTGGTCATGATTTCTCCTAGTACTCTTTGAACATTCTTATAGGATTGACCATGACATACGACTGGTGCTTTTTTGGAGTACAAAAATAATCTGCGGAAACTCAACCGTCTCTTCTTGTAGTTTGATGTACAGATAGGGAAGAAACGAACGAATGTGCAAATGGTATTGAGACTTAAACATCTGGGTATATTTATACGAAACGAAAGAATTTAATGTTTAAGATAAGTGATACATTATATTAAGTGCTTAAATCATATGTTCTATATTTCAACTTCAAATTTGTGTCAATGAGATTTTTGAAATTCATGGTACAGGGTTTAAGAATGTCAGGTATTACGAAGCCAGTGCACTCATCCAGCAACTAACCATTAATATTCTATCTTCGAATTCTACTTTTTGTGTACTTCATTTCATGATTTACAACGTCTGAGTGTGTATACACGTATTGGAAAAAAAACAGATTCAACACAAAAGCCCAATAGCAGCCAAGAATATCATTTAGTATATACGAGAAATACAAACAGGATTTCGGGACGGAAACTTTAATATCTCGCATCAACAGGTACATGCAAGTTCATTTACATTCTCTTTTGATTTCCCAAAACAGCACGAAGTTATCGTCGAATATGGAAATATCTTTTCAAACCGCATACACAAAACAGGACTTTGTCGAAAAATAACAAATAAAACACGAGCGGAATCTCGCGTTTTTTAGGAAAGGAGAAATCGAATAAAAATCGCTGTCGATTATTGCGGGTGCAATGGAAGGGAAGGACGAGATAAAGTATGAAAAAACCCAACGAGAAAACCGATAAAAATTTCCATAGCATTAAAGATCTGGAATGGTAAATACATCTGGAATATGAGGATGTCAATACATTATAAAAGAGTATTGTATGTTTCAGACAAATTAGAAATAAGGTATATTGAGAACTAGAAGTTTTTCATTCGTCAACTTATTTTTCATGTTATCGCCTCATGAAAATTCATTGAAATCATTGATTCCATGAACATCATAAGTGATGAATGTGAGTAATTACTGTTATTATTTTCATTTCAGATTATTAATTTATAAATAAAATATTGCCTATTTGTTCTTTTCTTCATCCTTGCAAAGGAATGAAAATTTACAACCGCGAAATTTTTCCGTTTCATGCGTACATTAAGGAACTATATCAAATTGCCGCTTGGTTTCATTGGCAACACAAAAATGCCAATTTCCAATAGTTTGATATATTACATAGTTGTCGTCAATGTATTCACTTATTCATCTTCAAGGATTACTCTTATATGAATTTCATGCGATACTCAGATAAAAGTCTCTTGACTGAAGTATTAGAACCACTTCAATTCAATGTTTTATTCAGTTATATACTTGTTACATTACGAACCTAATGAAACCATTAAACATGAAAAGAGATGGTATTGAATTCACGAGAAACGATTTCAAGTAGAAACGATTTCATTTCTTAATTAAGTGATGTGAAGAGGAATAAAATCGAAGTATTTTTATTGAAAACATCAATGCTATTATTTCTGAATTATCTAAGTATAGATTTACTTAATTTAGTAGTTGGAGTAGCAACAGGACACTGCCGACTTAAGAGGACATTTTTACAAAATTGGCGTAATAATTCCCTATGTAGGAGGATCAAAAGGCAGATGAAACTGTGTTGCATCTGCTCTGTGACTGAGAAGCACTCGCAGTCTTAAGAGACATACTTCAGCTTCGAATTCATGCAATTACATGAATACCTGGAACTGTCGGTCAGGCGGCTTGTGACCTTCGCAAAGGAAGCAAGACTCTCACAAAATTAGAGGAAGGGAAGCACAAGAGATCAACACAATTTGCAGTGCGTTGGCCGTGCATTGCCCTCCCCAACAATGTAATGTATTTAGGATTAAAACATTTACTGAACAGAAATGAATCATCTATACCTTCAATTACGACTTTCCTCTTTTTCAAAGTATACCTACTTGTAATTATAATAACAACAAAAAATTGTCGAAATTCTTGACCACGTTTTACATCATAATATTTTAGGATAAGTGGCTGAAGTTATATGTGTGATAATGAGGAGACTCAATTATGATTGCAGAGAGTCCTGAAGATGACTTAATAAAAGTTACAACATTGGCGATCTGATGAATGGTGTATTTATTGTGACCTAATTTCATGATATCGTATCGTACTTAATAAATTTTCTGTCAAAAATCAGTTCCAAAGGGCGTATAACCACGCGGAGGACAAAGTAATTTACTCTCAGGAAGCAAGGAAGGAACGATCCCATCAATTCCAATCAAGGGCGCTAAGGCAGAGGCGGATTAAACATTTCAGCACTCTCCTAAGAAAAGAATAAGAATATTTAGAGAAAAAAGTGTTATAATATCAACAAAATACCAAAAAAATTGCAGTAAATAGAACACAAAAAAGTTAATTCACAAGTAAGTATTGTAAGTAAGTATTCACATAAACTATAGAATATTCGGAAAATATTGTTTATAAATCGTACTATCAAAATAAATCTAAATTCAAGATAAATTATTTCACTAAACCGCAGTTCATAATATCTTAATTATTTTTTCTCCCAAACTTCCATGAACACACTTTAGAAACTCAACCGCGGAGCCAGGAAGAAACTACAGAGAAGAGTCCCGTTCTCTTCAAACAAATTATTTGAGGAAACAGTATCTTGTTGAATTGAGGGAAAATGAGATGGTGAAAAAGTAAACCGTGGCTCCCGAGACGTCTTGAAAAACAAGAGTTCCGCTTGGGAATGGAGAGGCCCCAGCGACCTACGAGAGGAGTAGCTTTTCACGGCGCCGGAAGCAAAGAGGCCGAA
Source organism: Laupala kohalensis (assembly GCA_002313205.1). NCBI lineage: Eukaryota > Metazoa > Arthropoda > Insecta > Orthoptera > Trigonidiidae > Laupala > Laupala kohalensis. The sequence goes on from NNCF01126132.1 coordinate 1,493,863, forward strand.
TGTCGGGCGCGAGGCAGCAATTCGCGGTGAAAAAGTGGTGCTTCATCGCATAAACATGGCGGAGGTAAAATGTCAACGCTCGCAGAGTCCTTACCCTTACTTGCCACGACACGGAGGACGAAGCTGCCCAAGAATGTGGAGGGTTGTTTTTTCTGTGAGAAGTTTGTTCATCTAATAAGAAATACGGGAAGCAAGTTATGAATTGAAATGAAAAGATTTCGAATCATCTAGATGCAGAAAGAATGTGGACAGGACAAAGGTGAAAACTGAGAAGGGAACACATGGAAAACAAATGATGAAAGAAGATCGAGTAATTTGGACGAGAGGGTAAAAGATTTGTTCGTTTTAGGAGATTTATAAGTTTTTCTGCGTGACATTTTACGGGCAAAAATAAGATAATGATTCATTTATAACACAGCTGAGAGTAATGTGGAATCACTTAATTTATTGTTCGAGGTGTTCTTTTTAAATTAGAAGTAGAGATCCAAGTCAACTTTGACGAAATAAGTTTGGTGTTTATTCATTTATTTTTTACTAGCTGATTACCCGGAGTTGCCGTGATTTTGTTTTACTCGTTAGACCAACGAGTCCACTCACCGGAAGCGTCGCAGGTCGAATTTTGCTTCCGATGCAAGATACAACTGCGGATGCACGGTTGCACCATTACATTAAAACGATCATAAAACCTAAACCATTCGTCCAAACTTCACGATGTAAAGATGTTTTTTTATCTTTGTTAAATGCACAAAACAAAAAAATCCCACGAAATTTGATGAAGATCGATTTTTTTCCTTCTTGAATTCTTCACTTAAATTGAAGTATTTCAACACTTCTATTTTTCATAACGTTTTTCGATCATTTAAATTAACTTCAGTAGATGGACATATGCTGTCGCGGACATTTTTTTATAACTCTTCGAGGCGAACAATATTGCCACTCATAGTTGTCACCTATCTCTAATCGTTTATGCAGCGTAAGTAAATATGGCCGATTTCCACCCCCACCCCCCGATTTCATCGATATTACCTTTCTTTTCATACATTTAAAAATAAAAGTTCTCATTTTTTATCTTTCTTTTCACACATTTAAAAATAAAAGTTAACCTATGATCATCCTGGACATCTTAATGATCTCCTTGCTAAATTTCATCACGATCGGTTCAGTGGTTTAGTCGTGATTAAGTAACAGACACGCTTTCGCATTACGCATTTATATATTAGTATATGGATTTTACCACAATCTAAAGTGATTTAATACATCAGAAATCCTGGAGGGGAACATTTATTATTCTATATACATGGATAAAAAAGTATAATCGTTTTAAATGTATGCTGCATTTTAATGTGAAATTTTTCAAGTGACATAAAACTCATCAGTGGTGCACAACAGGTATATGAATGGCAAGTAGCAAAATATAACTTATCAATCAATGCATTTGAAGAAGCCCAACAACAAGTGAACTTAATCCTCATGAGAATTACTTAAAATGTAGTAATTAAAGTGTAACTAGATATTGAAGAACTTGTAACAAAAAATATTACCTATTGCATTTGATTGCTAATTATTACCTTTATGCATTAGTATCAGTTTCTCTTAAACCTAAAAAATATTTTAACAAGAGACTGCACTTACTCCTCCTACATTTACTACTTACTATTACAATCGTTTATAAATATTATTTTCTATTACGATAAAAGATGTGACATTATCATAACAAACTATTAAATGATACCTCGTATCCCTATTCACTAAATGATTACTTTACAGTTAAATATGTTTTGCTAGCTGTGACGAACTGTTTGATGAAATATTGTTCGAAAGGGAATTTCTTTCATGAATTGTAGACAACCTTCAGTAAAAATCTTTTCTTTCCGCATTACAGTTTTTAAACCATAAAAAAATCTGCTTTCCACATAAACTGGTCTTCTGGTACTAATTATTCTATTAAAGTCCATTATATAATTATGAGTCGAAACGTTGTAATCTAAAAAAGCACAAAATATATCGTAATCGTCCAAAAAATGTCGTTAGTCGTTATTTACTCATTTATTTATCTGGTTAGATCAGGTCGGTCTTTCAGTCAAATAAGACTAGCATTATAATCAAAATATAAATACCTTCAATGAGTATTAATGAATCTGGAAGGTAAATATCATAAACAAACTTTAAAAGTAAATTTTCAAAACATATTTCTATTGAAATTCAGACATCTCTAACAACCTGAGTGGTTCAAGTGTACGCATGAGGAATATATTATCAAGAAGTTGTTGCGTCACACAGATGAGACATTTTTTGTCGTATTTGTTATGCTTCATCCACATCTCGGCATCATATGAAGTATCTCGCACGTGTCTTGCTCACATTTCACTGCAATTTCTAGATATTATGTCTTGTTTCCCCCGAATCTCAAAAGTCATCAAAATACCTGTACAGAAATATTACAGGGTTCCAAAAACGAACAGAGCGTGGGCTGAAAATATAAACATCACTATTCGTCAGGATTGGGTCTATTCTTTTAAGTATGCAAACCTTTTATTTTTGTTGTTTCTTGAAAAACCATCAAAGGATTATACCTCAAAATTTTTGTCCTAATTAACATTTTAAATCTTCAGGAGATAAATAATATAAGTTCTTAATTTTGCAAGCGTGTGTCAATATTCGTTAACTAATATCTGAATTTTGTGAAAACTTTCCAACTCCCATATCCCTGACAGTAAATGAAATTGGACTTCTTTCATTAATTGAAAATTACATTTGATATTCTTTTTTTTTTTTTACAACGATCACTTTGAAAAGATGATATTCTAAAACTTATTTAGAATGCAGCTATTTTATTTTAGAAGTCCGTAATTGTTAAGCTGCGATAAGTTGAACTTGAGCACTTGCTTCACTGATTGTAAATCACTTCTGAATAGCAATTATGTATCACTAAAGTATGCTTCTAAGATAAAACGAAATGATTGACTGAAATTGAGAGCAGTAGCGAATCTAGACTGTAGTCAAGAGGGGGGGGGGGAATTATACCTTTATCTGTTGAGAGTTTAAGTCCAATGGGGAGGGATTATAATCTCCTTAGACCCACCCCCCAATAGACCCGCCACTGATTGAGAGCATATTTTAAAATCGAGAAACGAATCGTATTTATTCAGGATCAAATACGACGTAGAACCAAAAATCTCTCAGAGGATCTGATGTGAGATGTCAATCGCATAACCATTCATGAACTTTTTACTTATGTTATCTATTCTAATGAAATAGTAATTGTTCTGTTAAATACCCATCAAAACAGTGTCTCATGAATAATGATATATTAAAAACAGCGAATCATTAGTTTTACCGTTTAAATTGAAACAATTAATTTGACTAGCGTCCTGAAGATTAACGTCTGTTTTCGTTGAATCACTTTCTTAATTGTCCGGAAAACAAGCAAATTTCATAATTCTTCTCTTTATTACATTGCTGGCATGTTTCAAGTTTTTTTATATCGATTTCATTAGAAATTGCATGGGAATTTATTTAAAAAACGTCTCTTAAGGCCTTATCCGTGAGAAACCGTACAATTTCAAGACGGTCTTATACAAATATTAGTCCCGCAAGTCAAAGTTCATATATAATAGTTTATTCTTCCATTTAAAAAATTCAAAACACTCAAAAACCGTTACCACGTGAGTCGAATTATCTCTTTTCCTTAATATTAGATACACAGACAGCAGCCAGTGCGAAGGACTTCACTAAACAGAGAAGTCTGTCTGCTTTACTCTTTGCCGTAAAAGGTCGCACGGATACAGACAAAAATATAGATGTCGTAACTGGCGCCCACGAAATCGTTCGACGGCGGACGTGAAAAAAAGGGTGCCATAAACTCCATTCGGGGACACTGCTCTCTACTGGGAAGTGTTTGGGGGTTGGCTTCGGGGTGAGGGGGTGCAAAGGCCATCCCAAGGACTTGCATTCGGATCAACACCTCGCTTATGGGTCGCTCAATTCGAATACGACTTGCACGAATGGAACTTAAAGCTGGATCATTGGATATTCCTACAGTTTTTTTCTCCCTGCCGCCTGGAGCATTACGTTCATATTCAGTAGACATAAAACGAACTGTTAAATCCAACAGTAAAACAACACAGTCAATTTCGATTTTTTTTTATATCAAAGAGGATCGTGTAAATTTTGCAACACTTGTTATTCTCACATTAAAACAGTACATGTATTAGACAGTATGTCATTCTGTATTTTCAACATTATTTAGGATAAGAGTAAATATAATATAAATGCGGGCAAAAAGACATTTTTAAAATTTCACCTTTCATGTTTATTTCAAATGTTGGAAATATCAAGTACAAAATATTGAAATGTACTTATAATATGTTACTTTTATTATGTGAAGGAATTAATTGATTGTATCACTCAAAATTATATCACATTCCAATACTAAAAATTAATAGTGAATATAATAACGTAAATTAGTCAATTTTCAATTAACACCGATGTCATGAATAAAATAACAGATGAAATACTTATTTTTTATGTTTGTTTAATAAATACTCGATGATTTTATATACACTAGATGATTTTATATATACTAGATGTAGATTTTGCGCTCATGAGTACGATGTGATACTCGAAGGTGACAACCGCGTTCGGGAGCAGCACGTGCGGCATTGATCCGGGACAAGAAGCTGTTCCAAATTCATATTCCCCTCCACAATATAACTTCGATTCCATTTCTTGAGAATCACAAACTCTTTGCGAAAATAAAATAATTATATTTCATCATAATGTCCAATCTCTTTCAAACAAATTGTCAGACATTGAAATTCTTCCACACGAAAATCCATTCGATTTGCTTTGTCTCACAGAACTCTGGCTTCCAACTAACAACACAAATGATACTTATATTTCAAATTATTATTTAGCAAGTTCTTACTGTCGACAAAATGTTAAAAGAAAACATCCCCACTGAGGTACGTGTATCTAAGTTCGTAATGATATTTTATCTTCTCAATTGTCAGATTACGAGAAGTTCTGAGTTGATTGCGTGTTCGAATTTTCTGCAGTTAATTTGACCGACATAGGTGTCATTGTCTTATGTATTTATAAACCTTCTCAATCAAATCTTGGCATATTTTTCCGGCATTTTGAGAATATTTGAAAACGTATTACACGCAAATTCAAAAAGTCTATCGTCATAGATAACTATTTCAACGTAGATTTCCTGAGTGCTTCCGATTACACAATTCTCCCATAAATCAATTCAAGAACCTTATCGTCTCCTTCAACATTGCAACTACGATAAACGACCCCACTCGCCTCTCCAGGTCATCTCAAACATTGCTAGATTTATTGTCAACAATAAAATCACTGAAGTGTCTGTGAATTATTTCTCTGAAGTGTCTAGCGCCGAATACAGAGATCACCTTGCTCAAGTATTGACTATTAAAGATATACTCAAACAACTTAAAACCCTTTACAAGTATTCTAGACAGCTTAACGACACAAATTTATCCATACCTACAAATTATTTGCATGCGAAAACTTGGAAAGATGTTTACAATTTCTAAAATACTGACGACAAATTCAATGTATTTATTTCAACATTCATAAAACAGTACAACTGTAGTTTTTCAATAAAAGGCAAATTAATTAACACAAAGAAATACAATAAACGGATCACCGAAGGGATAAGAATTTCTTCAAAACACAAACGCCGTTTATATTATCTTTCAAAATTCTATGACCAACCACCCGAATTCCATGATTATTTCCGTAAATATAAGACTATTCTCCGAAAAGTAGTCTATGTAGTTAAAGTTATGGAATATGACAGGTAGATACTAAAAGCCAACAACCGAGTCAAAACCATGTGGAATATTGTTAAAAATTACATTTCATCTTCTGAAAATCGCGAAGAAAACATTTCCCTACTAAATTATCGTATCAAATCCACATGACATTGCAAATTTGTTTAATTCTTATTTCTCAGAATAGTGCTAGTTTGCCCTATTTCGGTGTCCAATATGCTTTGAATTTATCGTAGTTAGTGATGCGAGCACAGAAAACGACTGAGTCAATGAGCTAATATGAATAAGAATTTAACTTAGTGTACTGGTAATGTTACCATATTATATTTCATATTACCTTATTTTCTTCAGTCTTTATTATTGTGTTCATTCTATTATGTCTGTTTTTAATTATCACAGCTGAAATAAGAACATAAATTCGTACGTTCTTAAAAAAAATTGGTGTGATGTGATCAAAAGTGTAGTGATTCAGAACTACTCCACCGAAGAGTAGCAAGATGTTTTGTCTCGGCAGGGGGTTACGAGACTTAATGGGATAAAACCCATAATTCCCACGAGTGGATTTGTTTCCCGCTCCGTTTCCCGCTCAGAGAGAGCGCGCGGCTCGCTGCGGAGCACCGCGCCGGTGACCGGCAAAGCACATCCCCGCACCGCCAATCGGAAGAGGTCGGTGGCAACGGAGGTGG